>SNQJ01S0013257.1:217091-247878 GCA_010110895.2 Picea sitchensis | reverse complement strand
AACTCTAACTAAATACAAGAAACTAACTAAAATAGAGGAAACTAGAAACTAATAAAACAAAGAAAAGGAACTAATATACTAAACATAAACTATTCTAACGATCCACTAATTACTATTATAATAACTCAAATCAACTACCTAATCATCCGCTACAATATTCCTTATTCACAAATGTACAATATGGACAACCTACAGATTTGATTAAAACCTGCAAAACTCATGTATATTCTCTGCCCCTAGACAACCATGAATGTGTTTTTGATTTTTTATATTTTATGAAAAGGAAATAAAAATTACTAAAATTAAACAATCTAGTATAAATCTAATTAAACTATTATCTATGTTACACTACTTAATCAAAACGATAAACATCTAACTAATTGACCTGGAAACGCTCCAAATCTGCCCTATGCAGGATGACTTCTTAAGCTGTTTGGAGGAAGAAATTCACACCATTTAGTCCTTAAGCTTCTCGTAAATGATCAGCTATGCTGCTTCTTGAAGTGTTTTACAATACAAACAAGACATAAAAGAAAATCATAACAATCTTCTGATGATAAATCTCTGCAATAAGGGAAACCTATTATGCAGAAAATTTATATGTAACAATTCAATCTATGAAGAAGACAAAGCTATCATTCACAAAATCAACTAACAACTGTTATGTCTTTTATCGATTTGGAAGAAACAAGATATAGGTAATAGTAATAGAATTATATCATTTTAATTTGATTTAGATAGAAAAAGTAATACTAAACCATAAACAAAGTGATATGCAAAACTTGAAACACAATGTTGATATATTGAAAAGCAAAAGCTATGAGAAAACATCAATTCTGCTCCAGTCTGTATCAGAATTCTATATCCTTGTTCTCCCACAACTGAGGATCATGATTATTACAAAAATCATAAGTTTATATAGGTTTCTCACAAGGTAAAACATCCTTGTGAATAATAGCAAATTGTTTTACATAATCTGGGAAAATCCCAAAATCACCTAAACTAAGCAACTAAAATGCAAGGAGAATCTGTAAAACATCCCCTAACTGCTCATGATATTTATTGCCAATTCGAATTTGCCTGCAATAGAACACAAAGATCAAATTAGAAGGATATTTTATTAAGAAAACAATAAAAAATTAACTCCACAGACTTAGCTACAGAATCATCTGATTCTGTAGCTATTCCAAAATAGAAAACAGGACTAGATATCAATCAAATAAAATCTTAAAAGAAATCAAATCCAATTTAATTTTCTTTTCCTCATCAAAACGAATTTCTAATAGTTCAAGCAAATTCATCATTCAAATTGAAAAAGAATACAATCGGGACAGGGTAAGAATGCTCTGTTTTTCAGTTAGCACAAGATCGGGACAAATAATAATCATACTGTTTCGTATCCAAATGCAATTACAAACTAACCGTATGATTTCATCCAAAACATATATGATGATAATCAATCCTTATCACAATCGATTGGTTACAGCTGTGTGAAATTCATATCGTTTTATTCAATTGTCAAAATGAACAGGATGTTGCAATTACGGAACATATCCATTAAAATTTGTTATAGAATATGGTTGCTGAGTATTGCATGATGAACAGACATGACAAAAAAAAATGATCATAACCATCGTTAACTCATTATAGTCATAGCAATAAATTGATATCGTTCAAATAGATGCAAAGATAGGTAAATCGTTTTAGAATGGAATCATACTGAACGAGTAACAATCAAATGCATTTCGTTATCGATCACCACACAGTAAACCGACAAGGTCTTGACAGAGTCAACAGAATCCATAATATAAACCGGGCAAATAACTGAAATGAATATGACTGAGTTTAATTATAGACACAAATTACAAGACTGGATACGATCAATTTCATTCCTCAAATCGAAATCAAACGATATATTCGTTACAATCAAATGCAGTTCAAATCGTAACAACCACTATTCATATCCATTCGAAATTTGATTACGAACTGGTCCGAGTCATAGAATATACAATCACAACAGCTAACCAATTTGCCTATCATATCGCACAGGATATAACCAAATCGAACAGAGATATTGACTGTATTCCAAAAATAGAAAAGATATCAACAATCCTTAATAACAGAGTATTCTAATCAAATCATGATTAATCAAATTAAATCTAATCAAAACCAATCCAAAAATTAATAATCAAAACTTATATACAACAAATGCATGACAGAGCAGGTCAACAATGTACACAGAATTTATGATCATGCCATATAAATGGGTGAAAGTTATACCAGCAAGATTGTTGAGGCTATGTCAATTTGGAATTGACGATTGTCGTGGCTGACTCGACATTCTTGAACAGAATTGAACTAGTTGTTCGTTGCTTCTTATCAGAGGGTTCCACCTTCGCGTTATGACCAGTGAGCTTTGCCACTTGGTTTTCCAAATCATGGATTCTAGATTGCAACATCGGCACATCCAAGTAGTACCTCTCCAACCACAATCCACATTGATCGCAAGGTGAAACAACAGGTTGAACAGAAGGGGGCTTCGATGATTCACCGAGGGTTCCTTGAGGTAGTTTAATACCAGGAAAATTAGGATTATCCCGCAGACAGGGTGGCAAATTCTTGACAAAGTCGTGAGGAGGTTTGTCACACAAGCCTTCTGAGTAGGGATACTCATCGGTGAGAAAATGTTCAATTTCTGAATCAGATTCTTCGCTGACCATGATAGGTTCTGATTTGGTAGGGGGTTTAGGCTTATTTCTCGCCATGCGAGATATTAACCTAGCATTTTTGTTGCCTTTAGAATTAGCACCAGTCTTAGCTTTAGTCTTTTTGGTTGCGGTCTTATCAATTTCAACCTGTTTAGTCACAACCATATACAAATTCATATGTGGGTCGGGTAGAGGTTTGGGTAGAAAAATGCTATAAGGCATAGGGGGAATAGGCTGGGTTTCGGCCACCATAGGTTTATCAACCAGTGAAGGGTTCGATTCTTCGGAGCCATTACGACTGAGAAAATCAGCCCAACAATCACGACGTAACCCTAACTTGAAAACCATAATCATTTTAATCAACCCCAGATGGAAGAGGCTGGTATCAGCCTGGCTACGCTTGTACCTTTTAGCCATCTTGAAACAAACTTCTATGCAGGTAGTGGGAGATACTAAGTTCGAAACCCATAAAAACCATCAACAGACAAAGGTGAAACAAGAAAATGAACCCGTACCTGCCCTCACAAGTAATGAATTTCTTGATTATCATTAGGAGATCATACCAGCGTGGTTTCAACATTTTTGCAGGCAAGCCTTTGTCGTAGGAGTTCACCGTTCGAGACTGGAATAATAATGTCCACAGGACACCATCTACCTTGCAACTTTTGGACCACTTCTGTCCCATAACAGGCAGGTTAGTTGCCAAGCTAAGAAACTGTTCATTAATTTCAAGTTGAACATCTCCAAGTTTGGCTCGGCAGCCATCGAATGATAATGCAAATTGCCGAGCCACGATAGGATTGTAACCATCGAACTTCTTTATAAACGGGAGCCACCCAAACTTTTCCAGGTCGCTATAAGCACCATCAAACATCAGCAATGCTTGGCACCCGTTGGGCTCGGCTCTTACGATAGGAGCCATGGATTCTGTTCATGATAGGGTTTGGATTAAACCATACCATACGCAGGAGTAAAATCGATAGGGCTTAACAACTGCAGGTGCTCAAAGGGGTGTGAATCAATGTAATGCGTGCGAGGGTGGTGGGATTACCATCGCCATGCAGTGCATTAATGGCTAGGTACAATGATTTTCCATCAGCAATCAAACACATTTGAAACATATTAATCGGCCAAACCACATCGATGTATAACCACATCAACATGCCATCGATCAAACATAAAACAAATACCATATGTTAAACTCATGTGCCAAGTGTATAGTTCGATCCAACATGACATCCAAAGGTTTTACCAATGCGACAAGTGTAAAACATTGCAACTCCAATATGAAACCAAATTGATATATGACCCATTCGTTTTTTAGCTTAATCAAAGTGTAAAAACATTGCAACCAATGACCATATGAAAACGATAAGTTAAGAGCTCAAAACAATAAGAATCATATCATATATATAAAACCAAAATCAACCATGACCTTTATGAAATCAAACATAACTCATAACTTAACATTTTCAATACTTTACCAAAGAAATCAAGTTGCGCAATCAAAGTGAATGGATATAGTTTGAAAGTCATTCGTAGTCATACAATAAACCAATGGTNCAGCCATCGAATGATAATGCAAATTGCCGAGCCACGATAGGATTGTAACCATCGAACTTCTTTATAAACGGGAGCCACCCAAACTTTTCCAGGTCGCTATAAGCACCATCAAACATCAGCAATGCTTGGCACCCGTTGGGCTCGGCTCTTACGATAGGAGCCATGGATTCTGTTCATGATAGGGTTTGGATTAAACCATACCATACGCAGGAGTAAAATCGATAGGGCTTAACAACTGCAGGTGCTCAAAGGGGTGTGAATCAATGTAATGCGTGCGAGGGTGGTGGGATTACCATCGCCATGCAGTGCATTAATGGCTAGGTACAATGATTTTCCATCAGCAATCAAACACATTTGAAACATATTAATCGGCCAAACCACATCGATGTATAACCACATCAACATGCCATCGATCAAACATAAAACAAATACCATATGTTAAACTCATGTGCCAAGTGTATAGTTCGATCCAACATGACATCCAAAGGTTTTACCAATGCGACAAGTGTAAAACATTGCAACTCCAATATGAAACCAAATTGATATATGACCCATTCGTTTTTTAGCTTAATCAAAGTGTAAAAACATTGCAACCAATGACCATATGAAAACGATAAGTTAAGAGCTCAAAACAATAAGAATCATATCATATATATAAAACCAAAATCAACCATGACCTTTATGAAATCAAACATAACTCATAACTTAACATTTTCAATACTTTACCAAAGAAATCAAGTTGCGCAATCAAAGTGAATGGATATAGTTTGAAAGTCATTCGTAGTCATACAATAAACCAATGGTAAAGTGTCTTTCAGAAAATCAATAAAAGACTACGACAGTCCAAACAACAATGGAAGAGTTTTCACACTTTCAGTTATGAAAACTGAATTGAAATCAAATTGCAATTGTCACAAGAAATGAAACAAATGTCTAGTTGAAAAATGCAACGATGATTTGTCATTTAGAAGACAATTAGGTGTAGGCAGCTTTTTAGGGTAATAAAAAAATGAATTGGCTGCCAACATGACCCCATTCTCCCCTTGGATAATGAAACCCAAGTGGTCGATTTGATGTCATTATCAATCGATCCTACTCTCCTGCTAGAGAGTAAACTCGATTCTTCCCACATTTTTATCATTGATACAGAATCTACCGTGCTGAGGGGCATTCCTCCCTCTCCTATGAAAACCCCTCCAAGTAATAAGGCCATCCTTTTTTATTGGGGTGTGCTAACTAGACCTCGTCTTCCCTCTCACATTCCCTTCAATATTATAGTACATGTTTGTGGCCAGGATGTTCCTGATGCGCTGATAGATGAAGGTTCGTCCGTTAGTATTTTTTCCTCTATTGCTTGGCAAGATTTGGGTTATCCTCAGCTTGTGCCAGTTACCCAGACTCTGTTCACTTTTAACAGAAGAACCAGTTACCCTTTAGGATTCCTTCCTCATTTTCCTGTAACTTTGGGAGGGAAAATTGTCTTTATTGATGTTATGGTAGTCCAGGACCCCTTGGATTTTGATTTACTCCTTGGGAGAGATTATGTTTATGCCATGAAATCTATTGTGTCCACTCTTTTTCATGTGATATATTTCCCTCACGATGGAAGAATTATGAATATTGATCAACTTTCATGCATTGGTCCTGACTTGATTACCAACCCAATGACCTCCCTAAACGAGTCTTATATGTAGTTGGTATCACCCCTTCTATAGGTCAATTATGTGTCATTGTATCCCATGACTTCAACTTCCGATGACTTAGATTCGATAGTTGACATTGTGATTTCTTCAGTAGGGCTATTGGAGCCTGATATCCTTACCCCTATCACGGATCTTGACATGTTTTCCTTCCAGAACATTGTTCTTCCATCTAGTGAAGATCTCTTGGAAGCCATGATAAAATTTTATCCCTTGAAATGGTGTCCTTCCAGAGCATTATCCTCTTGGAAGCCATGATCAAGAAGAGGTCATGAGCATAGTTTTCCTCTCTGTAACAAGCTCATTAAAAAATGAAACAAAAATCTAGGGATTGAACCTGGAGCCTTGAGAATAGTTATTTTCATGTGTCAAGCTTGTTAAAAAATGAAACAATCACCTCTCATACCAAGTCAAGTCTTTCGTTAGGTCTTGTTTTTGAACCTTCATTTCATCCACTTGTATCCTTTTTCTCCATCTAGTACAGAAATTGGTGACAACCTCAAATTTGGTGAATGATTTGAAGCTTGGGGGGCATGTCTCCAGCCTTTGATTATATTTTTGGAGTTATGCCACTAGATTTTCAAGCTGGGGGTAGAGTACCAACCATCCATGGGTATCCCAACCTTTGGAAATTACATTGGGAATTTACAAGCATAGTTTAATTTTGTTTCAAGCTTGTTTCAAAATGAAACCAATACCAAGCTTAGTATTTGTTCTTTATCGTGCTCGTAAAATACATGAGAATGTAATCGAGTATAATTTTATCAATTTTTAGGAATCGTAAAGGTTATATGAAAAAGGAACCCCCTGGAGTCTCCTTTAAGCTCTTTTCAGACTCTCTAAACATGAAAACAATGTCGAGTGATCTTGGTTCCTTTCACACTCGTTAAAAGGTTTGAAAGGGCACCTTGTGAGTGGTAGTTTATCTCTTTTTTGGCCTTGAGAGACTAACATTATGAAAAAGGAAAAACTGGAGTCATCTTTAAGTTCTTTTCAGACTCTCTAAACATGAAAAATCACTGAGTTTACCTTCTCTGGACTCATTAAAAGAATCATACATTGAAGGGCCCATATGGGACTAAAACCTTACTTCTTCCAGTTCATTAGAAAAAGGAAGAGAGACTTACCTATGGTGAGTTATATTGAGGATGTGTTACCCTCCTCGAGCTCATTAAATTAAAAAGAGGTATTCTTCTATCTGGATGGGGGAAAATTTTGAAAGAAACAAGCCAAGCAGTTTTTGAAAACATCACCAGTCACTCTTACGGTCGCCCTTGAACATGACACTTTGTATTTGCATACATTTTAATCCACTGAACCAACCCCCTGAGTTTCTTTACTCCTTTAGGTCACCCGAATAAATTCATAGTATCCACTGCATAATCATTGTTTGGTCCATGTAATGTTTCTTTTGTTGTGACTCAGTTTTCAAGGGAAGTATTTTCCTCGAGATTCAACCATCACAAATATCCTATTTCAATACCCATTTCAATCCATGTTCATTTGATCTACCAATTTACATCTTTGTGTCAGTTTAGTGTCATTGATGAGGGATACATCAAGGCCCTCCTTCGAAGAGTCTATTCCTGTCGACTTCAACACATTATTCGGGAACTATACTTAGAAAATATTTATTACCTTGGGACATGCATGCCTCAATGGAAGGCCTCCTTGCTTCTGACAGTAGGTTTACATCATTGACCTTTGATCGGATGATTCCATGGATGTTTGACTTCAGCTCATTTATTCACATTCGCTATAATGTACTAGGGAATGTACTAGGGTACCTTGGGAATCATTGACATCAATGGTGATTTCCCTCACACTTCTCAATGGTTTACCTCATTGATCGGTAATCAAATGGTTTCTACCATGTTCGACATCAGGACATCTCTTCACATGGTTGGATTCGTACTACATCAGGATCAGTAAGAATACCCTGGGTTGAGTAAAAACTATGATATGTACTTTACCCAGGTTGCGATGGAGTTTCTCTTGAATATTGATACATATATTGTCACATAGATCCACTTTGTATTGGTCCATGGCTATGTCTTATCATCTCGTAGATCCACTGTGTATTTTTCGTGGCTACGATCAGTTCATGTCATGGGAGTATATATCCACATTGTATCTTTGGTGGCTATACCTTTTTTTTAATACAATTATAGATCCACAGTGTAACTTATGGTGGCCATACCTTGCAAGCCTTTATCACCCAAGCATAGGTATGCTTGCCTTGGGTTTGCAACAACTCATAATATTTGTTTGATGGTTGTGTGCAACTTCTACCAGGTTCTCCGCATCCAAACCCTTGCTCAAAAAAGTCTACAAAGTAATTCAGTCATCAGTTTTCGTCTTCTAACTTCGCACTTTGGGGGGAAATCTATTACACATCAAAATTATTCACTTCAATGATGACCTATTGTTGTCATTACAAGTGTCGCAAGTGTCGCATTTTGGCCACAAGTGTCATAGACAACATACAATCATCTTTCCCATGTTGTGTCTCGAACGACATCACAAGGAACACTTGAAGACACCCTCAAAGACTTGTTAAAGAAGAATAAATCATTTGATGAAGAGTACAAATCTTTTTCCATGGAAAAAATCACTTAAAAATTAATTTTGAAGGCCAACGCTCCTCTACCCACTGTTAGGGAGTGCCAACACTCCTTGACCTTCTTTGGGGGAGTGCTCCAGCATTCTTTGCACCCTTTTGGGGGAGAGATGGGTTTTTTTAAGGAAATTTTGGGCAGTGCTCCCCTATTCACTGTTAGGGAGTTCCAGTGCTCCCTACCCTTCTTTGGGGGAGTGTTTCAACACTCTGTGTCCCATTCTGAGGGAGCACTGGGTTGTTTGAGGAAATCTTGGGTTGTTGAGGAAAATCAGGGAAAAATCCCCCTCATCTCTGAAGTTGGTTGTATTTGAATCTGAGGTCAAGGTTGGATCTTAGGGAAGATCCACAACTGATGGAGAAGTATCCTCAACCTATACAAAGAATCTCTAAGGTGGTTGGGTCTCTCCAAGCTTATATAAGGAAGCCTTCTCATGGTGAAATGGAGATGGAGTTTCAGAGATACCAAACTTATGATCTCATGAGAAGTGGTATTGAGAGGACATTTAAGGCATCAAACTTATGATCTCATAAGGGAGATAATCAGTAAAGCATATTCATTTTTATTGTGGATTATTTGAGCAAGGGGCTGGACAAGGAGAGATGGAAGAGGTTGTTGCAACTTCATCAAAGGTCTATAAGTATTGCTATCTAGTTCTCATTAATACATGTGCTTGGCCTATTTCTTTCAAGGTTGTGTATGCCTACATGAACTTATCTTTTATATATATATATAGTTTTGTATTAATCATTGTAGAATAGGAAGTTGTTTTGTCTTTGTTGTTATTGGATTGCAGGACTTGTTGAAGAGCTTGGGGATCAAGGCTCAACTTGGACTGGGCAAGGACAAACATCGTAAAAAGGTAAATCTTCTTCCTTTTATCTATTTTATTGACTTAGCTAGGTTTAAAAGGATGTCAGTGACCAAATTTAGCACCTTCATGTCTTGATATTAGAGATTTAGGGTTCAAGAAAAAATCCACTTGTCTACAGGGGGATTTTCCTGTAACAATAAGACAGGTATCTCCAATCGTGTCGTTGACTGCCTCAGTGAACCTCCTGTGGCTGCACTCACAACTATGCTCCATTACTATGGACATGAAGTGTCTGAGCAGCCCCAACTTTATCATCAAGATCCGAACTTCGTCACCACCTATCAACTCTTGGGTGCATGTGCAATTGTCACCGATTTTTACATTCAGGATGGACACTTATGCCACTTGGGTTTTCTATGTGTTCCTACAAGAGATCATGAAAAGATGATTTGGGAATCCCACTATATTAAGGTGGCATGACATTTTGGAGTGGAGAAAATTGTGGTTGTTCTTCAAAAAACAATTATTGGCCAAAACTTCAATAGGACATCAGTAAGTATATCAGATCTTGAACTGCATGTGCCATTTCCAAGCTAGCCATCAAGAAACAAGGCTTATACACCCCTTTTCCTATTCTTCAGAAGCCTTGGGAATCCATCTCAATGGATTACATGTCTAGCTTGGTGTCCACCAAGAAAGGAAATGATTGTGTATTTGTGGTCATTGATTGGTTTTCGAAGATGGCCATCCTCACAACCTGCAATAAGAATATCATAGTGGCAGATACTACCAATATATTCTTATAATGAGTGTAGGTCCACTTTGGGATACCACAAACCATAATCTCCAACCGAGACAACAGGTTACTCAACACATTTTGGTCGAGTCTCTGGTCTCTGTTGGACACCAAGCTCACTAAATCCATTGATTTCCACCACCAAACCGACATCCAAACAAAGGTCATCAATTAGATGATTGTGCACATCCTACGCATGTATAATTCTAAGCATCCATGTACATGGGACAAGAGTCTCCCCTATGTTCAACACAGTTACAATAGGGATCTCCATAGCTCCACTGACCATAGCCCATTTCAGGTGGGTCTGGGGTTCCAACCCTTGGGACCCATTGATATTTCACTTCCTCTTTCCACCGCACAGACATAATATTCCCATGATCAGTATGTGATCAACAAATCCACCAGGTTCATCGAGCGGATTCATCACATCCACCAATAGGTCCATGAGATTTTGCAGAAATCCAATGCTAAGTAAAAGTAGCTCCATGATCAACACAATGTACCACACCAGTTTCAAGTTGGCAACAAATTTTGGTTACATTTGCAGAAGGAGTGTCTCACAGGGCCCCATCAGAAGCTTCTCCCACTTCGCTATGGGCCTTACATTATCACCAAGGTTGTGGGTAGTAATGATTTTGAGCTAAACACTCCACCCTTCCTTGGAATGCATCCAGTGTTCAATGTGGACCTCCTTCGGCCATATTTTCCACCAATATTGGACACCTCATAGATCCCAGAACAACTGACACCAACAGAGCTCAACCTTGACTGCATGGAACAATCCTCCACTAATCAGATAGTGGACACACAGGTCAAGGGCACTCGCCAGCATAGGATATAGCTTTATCGAGTTGTCAAGGTAGGGAAATTCCTACACCAAGGAAAGTGGCTCACCTGGGGCCAAATCCAGCAGAAGTTTCCTCACCTGATGGGGGAAATCAATGCAATGGATACCATTTCTACCCAGGGGGGGAGGATTGATCCAGGTGGATATTGGTGGCCACCCACCTATTCCAACTAGCTCCTCTTGTCCATTTTTGTTCAACACTTTCTTCTGTACTTCTTTGTAATTGTGGGTTCTACACTTCTAGGGTTATCTGAAGCCCCACACATCCTCCAAGTGGATACTAGTGGCCTCTCACCTAATCCAACTGGATCATTTTGTATTGTTTCATGTCAACACATCTTCTTGTACTTCTAGGGCCATTTTGGGGCCCTAAACATTTTTTTTTGGCTCGCCACAGTCAAACTATAGATGGAGTCAAATTTTGATGGAGGAATGTGTAGTTCTTTTAAATACCTTTCCAATGGGCTATCATGCACCTAAAATGGAGGTTGCATGAAAAAGGTATGACCCTGGTAAGTTGAGGTACCAACTTACACCAACTTACCCATAGGGGCCCACATGACTTTTGGCGTTTCACCTTCTAGGGTTAGGTTTTTGGATGTCTAGGGTTTTGGAATTCATGATTGATATCAAAAAGGCCTCTGAAGCCTCATTGTAATCGATTATTCTCATATGAATGCGCGTAGCAACCACATCTCTTCTCAAAGATAACTACCACCATTCGAGCAAGTGTTTCAGTTCTGCAGCTTTACAGTTTCAACCTATTTCATTATTCAATAGAAGATATTGTCACTGGATATATGTATTATTATTCATATCTCTGTGTTTATGGTACTCAGTCTATTAATCAGTTCGTTCCGCTCCTAAATCCGAATCACCATCAGATTTACCTCCACTTCAATTGCATCACTCATCATGTCATCTAGTGTATTAGATCTCCTTTCTCTCAAAAATAAGGCAAAGTCATTGTCAAAAGAATTATCATATAAAAGTTGGGCAGCTCCAGGAGGGGGTTTTACTTTAATAGGAATTGAATTGTAAACTTTCATAAATCTGCTTGAAAAGTCTTGTACTCTTGTACTGAGTTAGAAAATGAAGAGAATTCTTCTTGTCACCCCACTTTGCAAGGAAAAGTGTTTCAAAGGCTGCAAAATCAGGGATGCTTGTTGTAGGAAGAGATTTGAACCATTTTCCGACTTCTCCTTAAATACTTTGTGCAAACAACCTTACTTTTTCATCCTCGTGATCTACCTCCTCTAGGTTAACAAAATAATTAAACCATTCTAAGTTTCTTTGGGATGATACATTCTCTTCAACATCAAATGATTTGATTCTCTGATTAAAATTTTGAGGTAAATCATGCAACTGGGCAGGCAAGGAAAGAGGAGAAAATCTGGCTTCCATGGCTTTAGGAGGATTTTGAGCTATCTGAACAGTCTAAATGGGGACAACATGAATAGGAATATTCTGAATGAGGACAGTGGGAATCAAAGACTGTAATTTATTCTCATCAAAGATGATTTCATTCAAATTATATTATGATATGATCTGAACAAGGTTTGTTCAAATTTTAAATCAAAGTCAAGGTCATCAATTCTTTTTACCCCTTCTTTGGGCAAAGATAGATTTATTTCCAGGAAAGAAAATGAGTTGATTTTCTTTTATTTTCTTTTTTGTAAGAGTTTCTTAGGATCAGACAAAGATGTTATAGGTTCTCGATCAGGGTTCCTTATAGTGTAAATTCTCTTGGGAGCCAGGATTTCTTATTTTCTTTAAAAACTTTATGCTATTGATCTTGTTAAATGTAGTCGCCAAGGTAAAAATAGTTCAGCCAATAAAAGTTCTTGATTCACTGTTACCCTCAGGAATCAAATCTAAAGCTTCTAGTCATTCTTTCCTAGGGAAACTTTTCAATTTTGTCCCTGGAAATAGCGCCAAAATGTTATCGTTGAGTAAATTGTTGAGCTGAAAAAACAATCTACAAAGGTAACCTACAAACCAACTTTAAGACTGGAAACTAGTCTTTCCAATCTAGATAGGGCTCTCTCTGAGACTTGATCTCTAATAGAAATATTTCTTTGAACTGATGGCTAGATTTATACGTTTCAGATATTTTTTTCAAGGTTTGATGGAAAATAGGTATAGTATCCCTAGGGTTGTGGAATCAACCCCTAAAAACAAAAGAACACAATGCCTAGTAGGTAGAACTCCTCAGAGGAACAAAGGATAAACAAGGTGATGAACTTTAGTTTTGAGCTTGATTATGTAGGGTGAAAGAAGAACAAAAACACATAACATAATCGAAGCATCATAAAGGATGAATTCTGACCTTAGTTAAGAAGAATAAACATATTTTAAATCATTTAAGTCTAGAGCACCATTTGATGAATTCTAGACATTTAAATATCCAATTTAAATAGAAGAAAAGTGAATATGAATATAAGGACACCAGAAACACATACAAAGAAAGAGTACAATCTTCATATCACCACCATTAGAATATTTTTCATAAGGAGTTCAAGACTTCTGCATTTGTATTTCTATTAGATTCATAAAACTACATTAAAGATCAAAATTCATTTACTTCTGCCCCCGCCCCTTTACATCAAAATAGTCAACATATATAGAAATATAAGGCTACACTTAGCTTCTAGGGATTGAACTACTACATCCTAGAGTCATGGATCTAGTTTCTTTCAAAATGAACAACAACCTCTACAATGTTTTCCAAAAATAGAAAATTTTATTTTCCAATCATGACATAACCAAAATATCATTTACAATCATAGATCCTTGAGAAACATTTATCCATGTGGTTGTGATGAGTCATCAGGTCCATATAGAGGGTACCTCGAGTCATCATGTGCATTTTTGGACAAACCAGTCACCCTTGCATAGAGAATTTCAGTTACTCTTGCGCAAGTGCTGGCTATAGCATTTTTGTAGCGAATATTCATGCTGAGGTTGCTTGTGCGAATCCAGGTGGCAGAAAAGTATGGGAACATTCAGTTTGTCCTTAGATTATTTAACCAATTTCACTTGTAGCCATAAGGTCATGTTTACCTTTCTCAATGATAAGTTTTGTCTCTTTAAATTTCCCACCTTCCTCAACAAAGCTTCATTCTTCTTCAACTTTGATTGAGCATTAGAAATGACTGCACATGCATTGTCTATGGCTGGTCTTCATTTCTTGTAATGATTCATGATCCCTTCCTCTAATATTCTATTTTCTTCCATGAGCTTGATGATCTGGTCTTGAGCTTCTCTTAGTTTCTTATTCAACCATTTTATTTTGCTTTCTCCTTTTGTGGGTAAAGTAGGAGATTTCTGACTTGCTTTACTCTGTGGTGTTTCTGCTTCAACAGTATTTTCTATTAGCTTCCTTTTCAATTCTCTTTTCTCCTTGTAGAGTTGGGATATAATATGTTGAGATTTATTGAGTTTTTGTTGCATATCTTTGACATCTGCATCTTTCTCCCCTGGTTTCACTTGCTCCTCATCGATCTCCTGGGATGAAAATTCAACAAATTATGTCTGAATTGTGGGTATGGGAAACCTCTTGAAGATGAAATGGTGAGTGGTTTATTGGGAGCCTATGTATCCTTGGGTTCATCAGTGAATTGTAGTTTTCTTCTTTTCTTCAATATTGGTTGACTGAGTGATGGATTCTCAATCTCTTTTCCTTTTCTCCTTTCATCAACACCTCCTCCTTTTCCCCCTGAACTATGAGATGTTGATTTCTCAACAGACAAGGGGGTATCTCTTTTAGGATCCAGGTAAATGTTTACTAAGTTCAAGAAGGAATCCTAGTCTCTGTTTAAATTTCCAAGCTATTCAACCACCAACAACTTCACCAAGGAAAAATGGAATAGGACACTCTTTGGCTGGTCATCTCTGGCTTGGATTTTCTCCACCATTTTTCCCAGGATTCTATATAGGTGGAAGGGTAAGTTGAGGGGGATTGGCATACCTTGTTAAACCTACCCTCACAAGTAAAGTATTTACGAATTACCCTCAAAAGATTCTCACAAGGTTCCAAAACATATTTCCTGGGAATGGTGGCACTAATATTCTGATTTATGTATTTAGGTTTGAGAAAATCAATATAAATGAAGGATCTAAGGGCATACCTTTAAACCAATTCTCTCCCTGCATGGGAATCTATGTAGCTATTGATATGGTTTTCTTTGACATTGGAAAACTGATCCCTTCAATGATTGTGCTGACACCATTAAAATTTAGAGAAAACTGCTTGGTTAGATGCACATTATACCCCTAAACCTTTTCACAGAATCTCATGCATCCAGCTTGTTCAAAGGACACCCTGATCGTTGGGTCTGCGTTGACCAAATTTAAAATCTCTGGCTCAAACCTCATGCTTTGCCTTCTTCTTACATTCTTTCTTTTTCGTTGAGGAGTTGTCACGCTGCTTATTATGTCAACCCTTTGTGAACTGCAGGTGTGCAAAATTAGATTGTGATAACCTTTACGCAACGAAAATCGGAATAGTAACATTTGCACAACAAATAAGAGCAATAATATATGTGCAACAAATGAGAATAGTGACTTTTGTGCGGTGCGCAGCAACATGTAGCAACATAAAACTTTGCGCAACAAATGAATCAACAACAGGAAAATCTGCATTGCGACAAAAAATAAAAACAAACTTTGTGCAACAGACAAACAGTAGCAGAAAACATAGCGCAACAACGAAAAACAACAAGAAACTCAGTGCAACAACAAGGATGGAAAGAGTTTAGCTCAAATGAAGTAATTCTAGTTATGTGAAAAGCAATTTTTTTTCATAGGATAACTTGCAATGGGCTCCAAGAAAGGGTCTTGAACAATGATTGAAACAAATGGAGAATGCATAGAAAAAGACAAAGTGAAATGTTTGTGTAGAGAATATCAACACACAGGGTTTGGATAGTGATTGGAAACACACAATATTTGTGTATCAGAGAGCTTTGGAGCTATTGGAGAGGCTATGGATGATGCATAGGTCTTGGAGGTGATGGAGAAAAACAAAAGGTGGCAAACATTTATTCTTGAATGGATAAGGGAAGAAATTTTGAAAAGGGAAGTGGTTATCTATAGTGACAAGACGTTTCAAGGCAAACTAAGGATTTGCGCAACAAACTTGTGCAACGGGTACACTTATGATGTTTGAAATGGTACAAATGACATGGAGTGTCATGATTGTTCATTCTATAACCTCATGAAAGGTGATGATGAACCATAATACCTTTTGACATGACATTCACCCTAACCTATGATTCAACCTTAGAAAATAATTTCCCACTTTTAATGTGATTCAAGACTTAGGAAAGTGGACCATTACAAATTGAACATGATGGACTTTACACTCTTGACTCTTTTCCTTTTATTATGGTGTTTTATGAAAAAGACAATACACCCTTTAAACCAAATTATGGCTACACCCCTTACTGACATTCCAAGTTATTATTTATTTGATTATTGTCCTCATAAACCTTGACACACTAACTATGACTCATCTAGGAATGCCTTGATTTTCCCAAGATCATGGCATGACTTTGAAAACTTTGGATAAACCTCTAACTCTAGATATGAAAATCATGGTGCTAACACGTTGCATGAAGATAGGTGCGTCCAATGGTGGTCAACTCTGGCACTGAGCACTCTAGCGAAAAGAATCCAAGAACGAGTAAGATTACCTAAAGGCTAAAGCCCCGAATTTCTGAAGTGAATAAAGAACATCAGATCTAGACAATACATGATGACCGTTGGATTAGGATAGGCAAGTCCAATTGTGGTCAACTTCGGTTTTGATCACTTCAACTAAAAATGTTTTAGAACATGTAAGTTCACCCGAAGGCCAGAGATCCAAAGTCACAAAGTAATACATGTGGCACACACACTGAGAGACCATGTCATCGTAGTCCACAAGACCACGTCTTCAAGGACACATGGTGCATTCATATGATGACAAGTGTCAAGGTCTAGTTGGAATTTTAGGTATATGTAATTCATAAATCTAAGTGACATGTGGAAGCCACTTGAACAAGTTCCACATCAACAATGACTTCAATAAGCTACGTCACTACGGGAGTATATCCTTCAGGGATATCCATTTTTTCCTACCAACAACTACCCGAAGAATTGAAGGCCGATGTTAATGTTGGTATATGATCTAAGGTCCTCTAGGTTCTCACATGACTGTTAGATCAAACGTAGTGGAAGGATAGAGTAAGCATGATATGCTAACTGACAACAAGCAGTCATCGTAGTATTATGACTTAATCGGTAGGTAAAACTTCAGAGGGATTGACCTACTTCATAGATCAAGTAGCTTGAAGTCTCGAAGTTACGAATAGTTGAATAACCAAAGAGTGGGATATCCTTTGTACCTAATCCCATGGTCTTAGCTCCTGGTAATGTGAATATTATTAAGCAGGGAGTCTTGATAAACACTATGGTAGAATTTTCTTCAAAAGAATTAAAAAGATTGCAAAGGGCAGAGTCCCGAAATCCAAAAATTCCGAAGTAAACGAAAATCATCCACTCAAACTATAGATTAGGTCCTGACCATCGATTTTCTTGAAATCCTTTGGTAATTCTAGATAATCCATCTAATGAAAGTTTGAATATTGATCGTTCAATATACTAAAGAATACAGTATACACGCTTCGACGAAAATTACTCCGAGAGGATTGAATGATTGCAAGGGTCGAAAGTATCAAAGGATGAAGTACCGAAGAATCTAATTCCATACCGTAGTCACATAAAGGAAAAATAAAAGCTCTTATGGATTAACTATGTTTCCTGTTGGAAACCCGAGAAGAACACGATTACTGTAGTAGACAACAGAGTAACGACTTGATTTTTATCTGTTGGAGAACTGGAGACAAAAAAAAAGCATGCTTATCCTCAGTTGAATTAATTTTTATGAGGACAAATCAAGATTAATTCAACTGATCAAATTACATGATAAATTAATTAATAAAGGAAGAAATTATTTTATGTTAATGAAAAGATACAATGATTCATTTTCAAAAGACACAATGATTAAATTTCACACCAATTGGAAGACTATATAAACAAGAAACAATGGTGAGAAGAAAGTGTATATGTAGTCGAGATCAAAAGATCAAAACATAAGAAGATTCCAAGAAGAAGAAATGATAATTCTTATGAAGTGAGGGTGGAAGGGAGGAGCCCGAAAGGATTCATATCCTTTACTAAGTAAAGTGTAATTTAAGTGAGTTGGTTCTTCTTGGGGTTGGTGCGCTAAAGACAAGGGAGTTGGTGCTTCCTAGGGTTGGTTCCCTAAGGACAAGGGATTTGGTACATCCTAGGGTTGGTGCCCTAAATATAAGGGAGTTAGTGCTTCTTAGGGTTGGTTCCCTAAAGACAAGGGATTCAATGCTTCCTAAGGTCGGTGCCATGAAGAAGGGGATTTGTTTCTCCTAGAGTTGGTTCTCTAAAAAGGATTGGTGTTCTTCACTATTCTTCATTAAAACCTTGTAATTCCCATTAATTCTATTTATATAATTGATTTTACATATAATTCCATTGTTGATCTATTGTGGTAATTAACAAAATATAAAAGTAATTTCTACTTGTTGAAAAAGGGTAATACTGATTCAGCCCCCCCCTCTCAGTATTCAAACATATCCAATGAATCAGACACTAGAATTGCATGTTCTTAGAGCCTCACAGGGAGGTCTCCATCCCCTGTGGAGCCAGATGTTAGGACATAGGATGTGTAGGGGTAATGTTTTTTTAAGTTTCTAGGTTTGAGTCAGAGGGTCTTTAAAATTATTAGGTTTTGAGTCATATCTCATGTCAATAAATCATGTTTGATTCTTCCATGAGAAATAATTTTGACTTTAGTCTATGTAAGAGCCTTGGTGTCATGATAGTTTTCATCATCATGAAAGAAATAGGGGTAAACATGGATTACACCCTTGGTCTTAAACTTATCTTTATCAAGTGTCTTGTCTCAAAGGTATGTACAAAAGGTTCCATTAAGTCATTTTCAATTGTTTGAGGGTAAAATCAAGTGTCCAATATACTTGCTACAAACTCACCTGAAAGTTCACAACGTATCAGATTACTCCTTGTTTTCAGTGCATTCAATACATCATGTTATTCATATATTGAAATGGACACTTGACACAGTGAGTTTGCAGTAATCTGATATGGTATTGACATGTTTTCCTAGAGTTGGTGCTTTAAAAACGAAGTTTCAATATGGTATATCAATACCATATCAGATTACTACTACACTTTACTAGGAAAGAGTCAAGGGATATCTCATTGTTTTCAATGCATTCAATACATGATGTTATTCATGTTGGTTTCAAGGAATAAGTATAACAATTTGAATGAAGCGCACTTCCATAGTTTTGAAATTTGGCACTACGAACTGGCAGTAGCAGATGAAAGAAGATTGGATGCTTCCAACTAAGTCCTAGTCTAGTCCATGAGACATCAACTGAAGTTCCATATACACCAAGTACCTCTTTGGTGATTGTGTGTTGTTTGAGGGTTGATTGAACTGAATAATGTTATATATTTTTATGCATTGTAAATTGTTACATGTTTTCTACACTACAAACTCTTTACACCAATTAAATCCCACAACATTGGTATCCTAAACCCTGACCATTTTCAATTTTGTTATACCAAAGGAGCAATTTACAGTTTCGTCTTGAACCAATAACCTTATCCACTATATTACTATGTGTTGCAAATTCTGTGTTGCAGACTGTGTGCTACGAAACTAGCATTGTGAACCCTCTATTTTCTGATAGATCAAACCCTCCTCAACTGAGATACACCTAGGTCTGAGGTTTTAACCAGTCAAACTCATTTTTCTCCTCAGACATGGGAAGTCTTGCAAGCATGTCATAAAAACCATGTTCAACTTGTGTTGCAAATTGGCACTACGAAGATAACAAATACGCTACAAACCCTCTGTTTTACAGAGAGTTGCTTCAATTTATGCATGTTTGTAGTCTTATCCAAGTTGGATTTATGATTTTCTTTTATCACCTCTTACCTTGCAGCATGTTCATCCTCAAATTATTGTTGTGCATAAATTTTTCATTCAAGTAAACCTTAAGTTGTGCCAGTTCTATAAACAAGCCCTAAATTTCATGTTTTATTATATATCTCATAACAAACTGTTATAAGAGGGTATAGGAGGATTTCAAGATAGTCATCATGGACAGTCAACAAGATAATAATATTCACAAAGGGGGAGATATTTTCAGAGATGAACCACATGACATGAAACTCATAAATTCTAAACCATTTTTTAAGGAAGATTTCCAGAGGGTGGGTTGCCTGAATGTTTGTGAGAAAATGCAAAGAGGACATCCTAAGGTAGCTAAACAATTTGCATTCAACTTTAGTGGGAAAAAAACTAAGGTGGGGGTGCTAGAGTTTGAAGTCTCTGAGAAATCTATTTTTGTAGCCAGACGGATACATGATTGTGGTGAGAAGTGGTTTAAATCCATGTCTTTGAATTTTTCTTTTTCCAAGGAATTTCTAAAACTTGAATATCAAGGAGACAACCTATCCAAGGGAGTGCCAAGAAGTCACATGCTGGAGTATTTTGAAAAAATTCTCAGGATCATTCAAAGGTACTTCACGTGTGAAGGAAGGTTCAATATGGTATACCAATACCATATCAGATTACTACTACAATTTACTGGGAAAGAGTCCATGAACCTTCCCTTTCATATTTTTAGGAGTATTGGAAAGATGTTAGATAAGGTCCAAGCTAAGTCCAAGCAAGTGGATACCAGTGTTTTTCACTCTGGTTTAATCAAGATGCTAGTACTGGAAGAGTTGAAGAAGACCAACAATAACTGGGAGGTTTTCCTAGTTGCATCAAGTTTTCATCCAGATATTGCTCACACACCATAGTCCAAAAAAGACAAAAACCTACCCTTATTGAGAAGACTGTGCGCTCAGATTCAAGAAAAAAGAGGAAGATGAACATAAGTGATAAACCTTTAAGATTACTGATAAAAAATATGAAGGTGGTTCCTCACAACCTCATGACAGAGAAATTTCTCCTATGGAAGAACCTAAACCTATGGATATATCACCAAGTAAAGAAAGGAGTTTCAAGGGTAAAAAACTTATATTTTCCCCACCTGTTGTTGTAGAAATAGTTAAAATTAGAATACCTTTCACCAAATCAACATCTAAACAACATATTCCTATGAAATATGGTGCAGCAGAAGTCTCAACTCAGCAAAAGGGTAAATATTATCCTTCCAAGCATCCCATAGAGATTATTTATATCATCACTCCTCCTCATGAAAGTAATCCTAGTTTCAAAAGACTCAAGATGCAACTTAAGGATGCAGAAGATGAAAATGAAAAATTGAAGAAGGAAAATTTGGAGGTCTGAATCAAGCAGAAGGATATGTTAGAACTATATGAGGAAACTATTAGTAAAGAAAGATACATGGAGAAGAGGTCTCTGCCCCTTCATAGGAAACTTAAGAATGTCTATAACCAAAAGAGAGCCTGCCAAGCCAAGATCGAGAAATTGAAAGCAGAGTTGCAACCCTTCAAAGAGAAGGTAAAAAAAAGGTATTTGGATATATTGGCTAGGGTGGCTACTAGAAGGAGTACCAGGAAAACATGAATACATGATACTATTTCGCATCAACATCATTTTTTTCATGGTTCACGTTTTGCATATAATTATATCTTGAGTAATGATTTTGGGTCCTAAGGTGAGGTTAGCATGTTCATATGATTTCTCTAAGGTTACTTCATGTTGCAAGAAGTTTTTAGCATCCTCTAGAAGTTTTTTCCCACTTCTTGTGAAATTTTTAAAGGTTGGAATCATTTTTGGAGGTAAACAAGCACCTACAGGAAAGTTCACAGCACGTGGACTCACTAGCGTTGCTAACTAATTGTTTTAGGACAGTCTACAGTGCAAGTGCTGCGAACTAGGAGTTATGAAGATTTTGAAGATGAAAAGGATTGTCAGGTGTCAGGTTGAGCTCGGATAGGAATTTAGGAGATTAGTTTCATATCAAAAGGCCACCTATCTCAAGGAGTTTCCTGCAGTAAAATGACATGCATCAAGTTTTTAATGGTTGTTCTAAATGTTGCCAACATTTTCCTAGAAAATATCACTTTGTTTACATTTTTGTTGTACACTTGGTGCCACACCTTTCTTAGGCATAAAATACTATAAGGAAGTTAGGTTGAGAATTGTAAGCATGTTTTTTGGATATTTTGTTATTTAACATGCATTGTAACTCCAGAGAGAGTTTCAAATGGTTAGATAGTGAGGCTCTTATCTTTAGTTCCAAACTGTAACATAGTTTCCTGATGTATGTACCAGACTCAAGAATATTTAATAGTGAAATACCAATCACTTTCCTACTATCACATATGTTCTATCTCACTTTGATGTTAGTTATTGGTGAAGGATTCATCATGATGCTTGCTTCTTATTTTAGTAAATGATTTATTGTTGGTAATTCATGCAAGTTGATCAACATGCTTTCTCGTTTTATTAATAAGTTCTTATTCAATGATATTTATTCCATATGTGTTCCAGAAGTACTTGATGTGACCTGATACACATATTTCATCTTTCTTACTAAGTCTTCTATCTTCCATTAATATCTCTAAACACTTATTTGAAGTTATTCAAAGCCTTGCTTGTTGGTGTGTATTTCATGGAGTTTTTTGTGATTGACATCATAAACTGAGTTTCACACCCATTTTCCACACATTTAAAATAATTATTATTCACAATTCTGATGTATTAGTCTTACATCTATAGCAGTGTAGGTGTGACTTCTAGTGATAATAGGAATAACATTCATGGCCCATGACTTTGTTGATTATTTCATCCGCAAATGGAGTGGGAAATGGATCTTTCAGTGTCATTTTTTTGAGTCCTCTGAAGTCAATGTAGATTCTTATCTTTTTAGGGTTGTGTTTCTTTGGTTGGACCACCATGGGACTTTCCCATTCTGATTTATCGATTGGGTATATTATGCATGTTCCTAACAATCCATCGATTTCTTTTTGGATGATCAGTTTGCATTTATGTGTTATTTTATAAGGCCTCTTTTTAATTGGTGTTTCCCCAGGGATGAGTTCAATTTTTGTTTCCCCCATTTTTTGTACAAGCCCTTTTAAGTCTTTATAGTCTTGGGAAAACACATCTTGGTATTCCCTAAATAGGTTGACTATATTAGTTGTCTGCTTTTCTAGCCAATAATCATCTACTTGTTCCATTTTAGGTCGATCATCATATAATATATTAAATTCCTCCATCTTTATCTCAACGTTCATCCATTTTGGTGGTTTTGCTTCGTCAAGGTGGCTTTCCCCTTCTTCGAATTTAGTGAAACTTTCAGGGAAGTCGGGTTGTTCTAGATCATCCTTCTCTTCCTTGGTTACTTTTAATATTGACTTTATGTATTTTTTCATGGATGGGTGATAATTCTCCACCAAAAAATTTGGTTCGAAAAACTTGTATTTTCCATGTCAATTCATCTAGTAGATATACTATCGTTACTCTATACCAAAATAAGGTGGCATGTCAATTTCGATCCTATGTCGACCGTCATTTTCCATTTTTCTTTCTGCGTGGATGGTGTTGGTTTTTCAAGAAAACTTTTGATTTATTGGGTTTCTTCTCTTAAGTTCTCCTCCTTCGAGGTGAATTCAAAATCTATGATAAAATTCTCTTTGATGTTAGACTAGTTGAGTGTGTGACCACATGCTTCTTCAATTCTGTACCAATTGTTTGGTATTTAATCCAACGTATTTGGAAACATATGCGACCATAACCTTTCATCCCTATATATTATTTTGCACCATTCATTTTTGCAGCGGTGAATGTGTTCCATGGGATCATATCCAATTTTGAAGAGGGGAATGTCATCTATTTTGGGTAGCTTCTTTTCTCCAAAGCATTCAACAAAATAAGTTGATACTGTTTTCCATGTTTGTAATATTGGGGAATGCATTTCCCACCATCTTGCAGCTTGGCCCGTGAAAGTTTCCACCAAGCTTTGAGTTCTACCCTATTCTCCAACCGATTTAGAAACTTCTTCTATTTGTGTCGATGGTGTGATTCGTTCGTTATAGCACAGTGGATTTTTTTTCCTATTGTCAGTCGGGATTAGAGTGGATGTTTTTCAAAGCCTTTTCTCATATACTATGGGTACTTCTTGGACTGAAAAACATGTTCTTGGATGTTTTACTAGAATGGCTTTGATGGAATAGCAGTCTTTTGACTGTGCTTCATAATTTTCTATCTGCCAATTATATAGAGCCGAATTGGAGTTGTGTTCGACCGACAGGGAAGATTCTGTTAAAATTTCTCCTTGCACATTTTTTTCGACATAATCTCTTTGTTCATTGATTATTTGATACAAACACTGAGCTTATTGATCTTTGTCCCATGAATCCATCCAAGGTTTCCTTTATTTAGTGTTCAGGGGGGTAATTGTTTTTCTACCACTCTCTTTTAGCTTGATTCTATCCCTTTCAAGAGAGACAATGTCTTTGATTTTCTGTCCCCATGGTCGAATGACAAGTGTTGGATAAGAAATCATTCTCTCAACTAAGTTGATTACCTTGAAGTCGACTGAAGTTGGTATACCCACAATTTTTCTTTCCACATTTCTGAGTATGTTGATAGATTCTATTAATATTTGGTCGACAATTTGAGGTAGTTCAATGTCAGGGATAATAAGGGTCAGCCCAACCATATCCATGTGTCCCGAGGAAGAATACTTACCTTTGATCCAAAATTGACGACTACATTTTCAATCATTACCCCATGTGTTTCCATGTCGACCTGTGGGTCGTAATATTTATGTTTATATGATAGTTGTCTCACATATTTAGATGGTATATGTCCCTCTTTGTATTCTCTGAGGATGTTGAGCAAGTCTAGCAGTCGACCGACTGTGTGATCTTCTTTTAAGAGTTGTAGAAATTATTGTATTGTATCTTCATTTTGTTTTCATCTGTTATGATATTCTTGGTTGGTATTTTTAAAGAATTTGAGTATTTCCCTCATGATCTTCTCTTCTTTGTCAAGATTTAAGAATGGATTGGAGTTCCCTATTTTTCAATTTTGTGATGGATTTTTATTAATATCTTGTCCTACTCCTAATCTTGTAACGATATGTAGATTCTTCGAGTTTAATACTTCTGGTTTTGGGACTCTGTGGAGTAAGTTCATGGTCTTTTTGTCCATTATTTTATCAAGTACTATTAAGAAATCGTCAAGTGAGTGATCACCAACACTGCATATGTTGAAAAAATTTAAGTCGATTCGATCTTTTATTGGGTAGTTGGGGTTGATGTGGTATTCTTTCCAATAGTTAAAACAATAAGTTTGACCTCAACCGGGACCCTCAAAATTGCCTCAAACTCGACCATAATAGTCATTTCTTCTTCCTTAATCATTATTCTAGTTGGTTTCTTATGGATGATAAACTATGTGCACATTTGTTCTAATATGTGCATTTAATTAACATTCAAATGTTCAATGGATATGAGATTCACAAATATGGGACCATTTGGTGTTTTTTAAGTTATGCAGGCAGTCTTGTACAATATGGTTAGTCAAGACCTCACATATATTGCAATATGACTCGGCTTGCACTCGTCATGTGGTTGTTGCTCCAGTCACTTGATCATTGAGACTGCAGGTGTATTTTGTGTGATTGTCTTCACAACATATAGTACACCACATCTCATTTCTCTTTAAAGCCAAGTTATTGATAGTTTTTTGAATTTTCTCTAGTTTGTCCTCTATCCTTTTTTCTGCTGACGAAGAAGTCGACGAGACTTCGTTGTGTGATTCGATGCGTTGTGCTTTCAGAAGTGTGTCTTCGCATGTGTTTATCTATCAGAGGTGCAATGGTGTTCTAATTCGTTGGAGTAATCCAACTACATCCCATTGTACTAATAAGTCTTGATCAATGGTTGAATAAATTTGGTTGAGGAGGTCTTTAAATCATTTGTCGTATTCACGTATCGACTCTCCAAGTATTTTCTTTATCTCTGTAAGTTTCTTTACAACCAAATGTGCAACATCTTGGACTATGAATAATGATAGGAAGTTGTTCTTTATTTCTGATTTGAACTTATTTTGATTCTATGTATAATTCATAAACCATGTAAGAGCGTGGTATTGAACAGTTACACCAAATTGTGCCATTTGTTTATCCTCATCTGTGATGTCTGTTGCGTCCCATAATTTTTCACATATGAACCAATGTCTTTTTGGATCCTCATATCCCTCATAAATGGGAATATGATTGAGTCCCATTGTTTTTTTTTTTAAGAACAATAGAATTTTAGGATGTTTTCTTGATCAAGGGTTTCTACTGGGGTGTCATAATTTTAGTCGGTTTTTGTTGTGTTGACCCTCTTGTCGGTTGATTTTTTGTCGGATAGTATTTGAGAAGTAGTTGTTCCTTCTTTGATTTTGGAGTTATTTCTTCAGTTTGAGAACTTTGATCTTTATAATTGACGATACGTCGTTCCAACGAGCGTGTCAGTTCGTGGCTATACTCTACTAAATTATTGTGTTCCTTTGATATGAGATCTAGTAGTGGGGTTGGTGCTGTGAGATCCTTGATGTGAATAAGAATGGTATCAAATTAATTTAGGTTTATTTTTGTCTCAACTATGAGTGTATCACATATATTCCCAGGCTCGTCAATTCTATACCATAGCCTTATGGATTGTTCGTTGATCTAAAATCTCTGTTGGAGGAATTATTTAATTGAAGGGATAGTTACTTGAATAGGAGGAGTGCATATTGTGGGTCTTGACTCTTCATAATCCAAGATTATGGGTTTTTCTTCAAGTTGATGGACGCCCATGCTAGCCTCTATCAATTGTACTTCATTACTTCTATTAGGGGTCACTGTAGTTGTTGTTATTGCCAGTTCTAGTTGATTCATGTTAGACTCATATTGATCATGTTCAATATCAGGTTGAACCTCCTCGATTAATTTTATATTCAAATTCTGATTGTTCCACATGTTACAGATCCGATCTCTTTTCTTTTACCTCTTGTCCCGCTCCAATTTTTGGATGTCAGACATTTGCTTGTAAATTTTCTTTCCTCTGGAATAAATTTATGATTCATTCGTACGAAATATGGTATTCCCTTCTTTTTCTTAAGACATATAATAGATCAATCGACCCCCTATCGTTGCCTCAACTTACTTGGATTCAGTGGTGATGGCCATACTTATTTTCTCAAAAAGTAGTAACAATATTATTTTGTAACCTTGCACTTTGCTTCTAGAAATTCTTCCCACTTCTCCTCTTTTTCTACCAAATTACTATTTGGTACTGGTATTCTTATTCAAGTTTGATACTCGACAATGTCACTGACTCCTTTGTTGAGCATAAATTTATGGAGCAGTCTTGGGACGGTGCACATAAATCCTTCATGTAGTTCGGTGTAGAATTTTTATTTTATTCTATCGAGAGAAGTTTGATATTCAATGGCTTGGTATGTTATATAATCTTCAACAATTCTTTCAACCCACTCATGCAAGTTCATTCGTCCTCCATTTATAATCTTGAGCGTTAATTTTTCTTTGGAAGTCAACTTACTTATTACTGGATTTGTTAATGTACTCAAATATGGATTCTCAGATAGTCTGTAGGAATCATTCATGAGTCTCTGAGAAAAATCGTGGTCTTGCTTCTGCTAGCGTGAGTTTGTTCTTTCTTGTGTAATTATTGATGTAGTTTTCAATTTTTCGCTCCCACCATTCACATATGTCATGTAAAGTTATCATCTATGTGATCTTCTGCATGCCCAAGTTCAGAAATACCGATAATAGAACCAATGTTGTAATCTAGGGAAAATTAGGAAGAGTTATCAGTAGTCCATCACATAAGCAAGCACAACATAGAGGTTACATACACATATGTAAATACATACACAAATTAGTGAGATCTCAAGAAAAAATACTTTATATATATATATATATATATATATATATANTTCCTTGATACATGATCATATATTTATACATACAAGTTCAATTACGAGACAATTATAACTACTTAACTTATTGGGTCGGTTGATTTAATAGATACTGTAACACACCCACTATGACATAATCAAATTTTTGTTTTTCCTCAAGGGACAGAATCCCCGAAGTCCTATGGGGGCCTAGCACAGGCTAGTTCTTCCCTGTTCACCTCCCTGTGATCGTGGGTTAGGACCACAGGCCAAGCAAACTAGGCGCCTTTTCGTGTTTCGTGACTCAACGATACAAGTGAGTCCAATATTAAAGGTAGAATGACGAGGGGTCTCCAGAATGAAACCCTGGCCATAGATATAGGTGCAAAAATTCTGGCCATCCAGATCTACCCGCTGCTTAACGACAAAGCACTAGCACCCTTTCTTTAGTCCCTATCTCGATAGGACCACATACGTGCCTAAATGCAAGTGCCTTTCACAACTCGCGACCTCGCGAGTCGTGAGTTGAAGACCCTCAAATTTTCTTCACCAATCGTCGATACCCAAGATTCCAATATGGTATGGCCCCTCCTTATTAGTGCTCTCCACGCGTGACTATCGGCTAGGGCTAACTACTAGCCTTGCTCACAACTTTCAAGTTCGCGAGTTGAAAGGTTGAACCTCTGGGCCCTTCTTTTACAAAACCCCAAGATGCAAAATTCAGAGAAGGTTTGACTCCTTCCGGGCTTCTCGGAACTCGCAACTTCGCGACTTGAGTTGTTGGGACTTTGTGCTCCTTTCTTACGAGAACCTGAAGTACGAGAAGTCAACATGATGTTGACTCCCATTTCAAATGACACGTGTCCACCACCTGTCACCACTTCTCCCTCTCTCTGGGCATCTTATCGTCACACCACCTGTCAACCACGTGGGTCCCACCAAGTGGACATGCCACGTGTTGCACAAGCTCTTGCAACTTGCAAGATCGTGACTTCTATAGTCGAAACTAATTCCCCTCAACCTTTGAGACCCCAATATGCGATATGGCGAGGAGGTCCTGACTCAATGGTTCCTCCTACTTCTCTCTATTCGGGACTTCGTGACTCTAAGGGTTTGGTCTTCCACCTACAAAATCCCGAATCCCTGATACGCGATGTATCGAGATGTCAGATCCCACAACTATCCTTCCTCTTTGATCAATGACCCAGATCACATCGCAATCTCGTGACTCGGGACTTCGTGACTCCAAGAGCCTGGTCTTCCACCTCCAAACTCACGAATCCTTGATACGCGAAATGGTCAGATCTCTGCCACCTGACCTCCAACATGGATGGTCCTGATCCTCTCATGACTTTTCCACTCGCGAGGTCGAAAGACTTCCCTCTATGACTCTCGATGTTTGAATTCCAGATATGGGCGATCTCGTGACACGCGTCCGCTCTCAGATGAACGACTCAGATTTCCTCAGGACTTCGCTACTCGCGAAGTCAAGATGCTTGCCTCGGTGAGTCCCAATGCCCAAATCTCTGAAATGGATGATTCTATGACACATGTCCTCCCGCAGACGGACGACTCAGATTATTTCACCCCTTCGGGGCCCTCGGGACAAAAGTCTCGACCTCCTATCCGTCGATATGCTGAAATGCCAAAATTCTGACACGTCGTCAACGCGGGTCCCACAACAGAACTTCCCGCCTTTTTGGAGTTTCGTCTCACGCAAATCCTTTTTCCCCTTCGGGACTTCACCTTTCACGGCTTCACGAATCTTGAGGCAAGGGTTTTAACCCTTCAACTCGTGAATCCAAGAAATGAGATTTCGTGAGTGATCCAACGGTCCTTGTCGACCCAGATCCTACGATCCAATTTCTCCTGAACTTAAGACTAAAAAAAAAAAAAAAAGGCTTATCATAACTCACTTGATCCTATGCAAGATCTAACGGCTATTGGGACTTCTTGAATTCTCCACAGAGAATTTCGACCCTCCAATGCCTCCTTGACGACTCTTGCGAAGCAAATACGGTATTCCTTCGCTACTATTTCGGGATTTCATGAGGATCATCCTTCCTCGTACAGGGTTACTAAGAATTACGCTTTCAAATCCTTTTTCCAGGTTCTCAGTGAGCTTTCTAGGAAGGGTGTCTCTATGGGGAGATTTATCTAGGGTATCACCTGAGATGGATAAGGGTATAGATTTCCTGAGAGATGGCTTGAATTCTAAATTGATTCACTGTGCATATATACATATAAATCTATTTATAATCATAAGCCATACGTAGCCCTTCCATTATAAGCATGCAACCACCATTTCTAAATTAAAACACTACACAAGCAGTCTTACACTCAAACCATTCATAAAACTACACAGACTAAGAGTATATATGTCAGCATATAATTTTCACGATGAAAGATGTAAAACACTTATTAGAAATAACACTAGAAGTGAGTGCAACTCCTGAGAGGGGTGCTCTTTTCCACCCAACCGTAGGATCAGCGATTCCGATAGGATTTACCACTAGCCACCCCCGAGATGAGACCACGATGTTGTGAGACTACATCTATGTTTTCCAGTGACCGAGAACGAGGGTTACTCTCCCCCTTCTCTACTATCATGCACTCTATATTTTCTAGACTTCTCTTCCTTCCCTCACGTCTTCCCCCTTCGTGCTTCTTCCTCACACATTTCCCTCTTGCGAGGTTGCGTGTGGTGCGATTTCCCTCACACTAGTCAGGCCTGACGGCTCTACAGAT
>SNQJ01S0013257.1:159459-211421 GCA_010110895.2 Picea sitchensis | reverse complement strand
AATATTATTCACATTCAACGACCTTTTTCACAAGGTCCATTCACATCACACATTCACATTTTTGAGTTTGCCATAGTTCTTGGCCAATATAGTTATTTTTAAAAACTGGGGGAAACAGGGTGTTACAGATACTTCGACTGACTTATAATTATGACTTTGACAGTTGACTGACTGGTCTAGTCAATAGATTCAACTATCGCTTAAAACATGGGTTATGCACTTTTTTCCGCCAATACCTTGTTAAGATAGGAATGGAAGAGTGCTCTCAGAACTCGGGGAAAAACTAATGAGCCAAAACACTCCACTCATCCTCAATATAATGAAACTATAATGGTGCTTGTCATTCATCGAACATGGAGTAACTGGTCAGTCCTTTCCATGAGCTGGTCGGTACCATCTTCCATCCTAGCCATCAAATTTTTCATGTTGGATGTCGATATGTCATTGTAGCCTTAATGTGGAGATTTTTTATAACCACTAAAATCAACTCCTCCTTTATTCTAAATTTGGAAAATCGCCCTCTTTTGAGTGACAATATTGATCCCATTTTCCCAAAATTGGATGAAGTTGATGTGGTGTAACTACTTGTCATATTGTTGGCCCTTAGTTATGAAAGCAAGATAATATTAAGGGAGAAAAGTCAAAATGTGAACTGCGTGGAAGACACAGTGACTAATATTGGGTTGAAGTGAGAAAAAGAGAAGAAAATGCAGAGTGAAGTAAGAGAAATCAAGTCGTTGGACTAGGAGATCGAAGATGACATATAAGAAAGAAAGAGGGATCGTGGAAAACTCAACAAGCAAAAGAAGATGTCAACAGATGCTTTGGAGCACTGCGCATGAAGGAAGGAAAGACAGGCTGATGAAGCCCTGAAAATGTGGGTCAAGTTGACCTAGGGTTTTAGACACCTAGGGTTTTGGTATATAGGGTTTTGACACTTGGGTTTTAACATAAGGGTGTCCAAGAGCTATTTTAATGTATAAATAAAGGTCTAAAGGACCTCGGATGGGTTGGTGTTAAGCTGGTTGAGAGTTCATTATTGTTGTGTGATCAAGTGAGTACTATCGTGTGAGAGAGAAGTGTTGAGTGGGAGAGCCTTCTGGTATTGTAAGATCTTCAGCTGGGTGCAAAGATCAACCCTGCAGTTGGGTGCACAGGGAGGGGAGAGAAAGAGAGAGAGGAAGAGAAGATCTTCTAGCCAAGAGCACAGATAAGAACTGTATGCTTCCATCTTAATATATCATAAAGCACATTTTTGTGGACGTAGCCCTAGGGAGAGGGTGAACCATGTATATCTTGTGTTATGTGTGTTTGATGATGTGTTCTCTGTCTTTTGATATGATTCTATGGTGATGTTGTGTTATATCTGAAATATGACTTATGCAGTAAGTTTAAGGAAGATAAAGAATAACTAGGTGAATGTGTGTGGTTGTTGTGAATCCACTCAACATTTCCTCTGGTTTTAGACACATGTGTCCTACAACCCCCTATAGCTACTTCGAGTGATATTGCATCTGCTTTGCAGGTGTTACCAAAAGGGCTAGTACTTAGGGCTTGTTGGTGTGTTGTTAGAGCTGAACCTTGGGTTTTCCCCTGTGCCAACAAATGGTTATGTTGTCGAGACAGGAATATTCTTGAAGGAATATCAAGGTGGTTTCCATTAAAGACAGAGATTCAGAAGTGGATAGAAGATCAACAAGGTCAAGAGAGGTTGCAACACCGTGTCAAGAGTATTAGATCACTAGTTTGATAGAACCATTGGAGGGTATATCACTGAGTTTGTTGTTGACAGAGTGGAATCGTATAGCCAAGTAGAGAGATATTTATTTAAGGGACCTAGAGGAAAAGTTTTACATTTTTTGAAGTTGAAGATCAAGATGTTATTGCATGAGAAGAACATCTTGAAGATACAGTAATCGGTTAGATCGAAAGAGCTAATGTTCAAAAATTTAGACAGTGACAATGACACAGAGACTAGACATACACGCAGTGGGAGAGTGTTCATATAATTTCATCTCGTGAACCTGTTTAAGAAGAACTACGGAGACGAAGGGTTCTACAGTGGAGAAGAGGAAAATCTGACAGACGAAGAGCATTCATAATCTTCTAGGATAGAGGAACCTCACCGAGAAGAGCCAAAAACTTCAAGAACTGCTCTGACTCTTGAAGTAAGTACTATTATTCCTCCTGTTGCTTTAACAATGTTAAGTAACTAGAGTAACCTAAGTCATCAAAATGCTCAAAGAACTATCACTAGAAACCCACCACATACTCAGTCATGAAACCTAGGAATATCTATGGTAGATGAGATGAGGTTACCCACCTTTAGAGGAGACGGATCTGAAGATCCTGATCAACACTGGTTTCTATGTCAACATGTGTGGAGCATTAAGAATATCACCGACGAAGCTGTCAAACGAGCTCAGTTCAACACTACCCTAAGAGATCGCACACTGAGATGGTACATGAAATTTGTCCGAAGAGCTACACCTAAACCATTGCATGCCATTAAGACCACGCTAACTTCCGAATTAAAGAAACCTAAATTAGAGTCGTAGTGCATGACATAACTAAAATAAATCAAGCAAAGAACAACTAAACATGTGTGGGAGTTTGATCAGAGTTTTAAGATCTTGACATGCCATTTTAGTTTTCAAATACCAGATGAGCAGAACAAGGAATGGTTCATTGTTGCCCTCTTACCACACATCAGAGTTCCTCTGATGAAACATAATATTGCTTCATAGGCTGAGGCACTAGAGATCTCCATGAAATTAGAATCATCCCCTATGAGAGAATCCAACTCAGGTATGAGTCAAATATTGAGTCATATAACTAGCTTATCACTGCAGGTTGAAGATAGGAAGAAATACAAGGGAAAATATAAACAGAAGATATATGGTGTATCAGATGCAAATTAAAAGGCCATGACAAAGAGAATTGTCCCCCATTTCATGAATACTTGGCCTCTGGAGCTCCGAACCCTTTGAAGAAAGTTACCCTACCCTGGTGCGAGGTATGTAGAAATCGACATCGCCCTGGTGAATGTTACTATCTACAAAAATATGTCCAGACACCCACAAATATGTATTGCACATTCTGTAAGTTGGTAGGACACGATGACATGGATTGTAGGGCTTATGATCTCATGCATGAAAGGTCGAGGGATATATACAAAATTCAAGGTGAAGTACAACAAGAAGGAATCATTGCACAGTATAATTCCCCTGGGAGAGGAAACTTCAACCCTCGGGGTGGATTCCAAGGAAGAGGAAGAGGAGGAGGTATGGGTTGAGGTCAAGGACATATCATCTATTATAACTGCACACATCCATGACACTTGGCAAGGGACTATCAAAACCCTTGTACCACTTGCAACTATTTCAACTCATTCGAGCATGTTATTGAGGAATGTCCAACATTGTTGGCTAAGCTTAAGGAGAAACGAGGAGGAAACCAACAAATACAACTAATCAAAGAAGAACCTCATGGATCAGATCCTAGATTCATTGTTTTCACAGGAGGAGGCATTGTCACAGGAGAAGACAAAGTGATCCAAGGAAAGACTACAGAAGAATCAGGAGTCAGGAAAGCTGCAGAGAAGACACAAGAGTTTGACCCAAGGAAAGAGAAGCAGATATTTGAGGAGGAAAGAAAGGAATTCAGAAGAGATCAGGCTTGTTCATATAAGGTTTGAGTAGAATTAAGAGAATATGGAATGCTTCTGGCATTTGATTAGTCTACTTCACCCAGAGATGGAAAAGAGGTGAGTAAACTTATCAGTTTCTTGTATATGTTTATTGAGTTGATTAAAGATGAAAAATCCATACAAGAACTACTAAATTTGGTCAGACAGTATGAGGTAGGAAGGTTATATCCTTTACTGAATAATGTAGTACATCAACTATCCAAGAAGGGAAGGACAAATAAAAAACTACACCTTAATTCCCATATTGGAGAGTACAATATAGACTATGTGGTCCTCGACTTAGGTTCGGAGGTCAATGTCATGACGAAGCAGACCTGGGCACTGATGGGAAAATGTAAGTTGATATGTTCCCCTATCAATATTAGGATGGATAATCAGCAAGCTATCAGCCCATTTGGAAGATTGGAGTGTTTCCCTGTGGACATCGATGGAGTATGGACGTTTGCAGACTTTGAGGTGATTGAGATAGTTGATGATAGTTGTCCTTACCCTGCACTATTAGGAATTGATTGGGCTTTCAATATTTCCACTGTGGTTGATTTAAAGAAAATAAGAATGACATTTGAAGGAGATGGACTTAGGGTCATTTCACCATTGGATCTCGATGAAGGTCATAGATACACAAAACCCATCAGAGAAGAAGATCGTGCATATGAACTAGAAAACATATACAAATTAACAACCAGACAACAGGATTACATTAATCCTACAACGGATGGGAATTTGATCTAGCGAAGTGACACCGTATGCTCATCAGATTCAGAAGAAGCACTGGAGAACTGGAATAACAAATTGTACGAAGTATCTACAAGGAGATCTGATATATTAACCAGAGAATTCCATTGGATTGAGACAACAATAAGTAACTTTCCCACCTTTGATGGTCTAAATCATTGAGAATCATTCTTGTTGGACTTTGAAGAAATTTTACCAACACCACAAATATTGTTGGCAATGGATGAGGCCCAGAAATCAAATCCAGCAAAATGGTGTAGGACACACAAAAACAGTATTATAGACTGGGTACAATGTCACACTTTGATGACAACGCGATTTTCAAAGCAAGTAGAAGGCTGTGAATTTAGGTACATGGGTCGAAGTTGTCTGAAGGACCATGTGCGAAGTTGCAAGGAAGGGTGGAGAAGCATTCCTCAAGAAAAGTGGGTACACAAATTCATTAACACACTGGACACAACTCCCATCAACTAGTATCTTCAAGAAGAACTACACCTCATCATTGCATATTGGGAAGGTATGACCTAGAAACGTCAGATTGCAGACAATGTCAGATTGCCTTGAACCTAAAGAAGTGCATCTTATTTTCACCCTTCAGAGTATTGTTGGGCCATATTGTGTGTAAGTACGGATTACTGGTAGATCCATCCAATATTTCCATTATAGTTTATCTACCCCCTCCTACTTCAGTCAAACAGCTGCACACTGCACTGGGACATACTGAATACTACATGAAGTTCATTAAGGGCTATGCACAAATCACAGTACCCATGGAGAAGCTTCTAAGGAAATACTATCAGTTTCATTGGACAGAAGAATTCCAACAGAGCTTTGACACACTGAAACAAAAAATGGTTACTGTGCCCATTTTGGTTTTCCCATATTGGAGTAAGGAATTTCACGTGCATTTCGATGCATCTTCTATCACATTAGGAGCAGTGTTAGAACAACCAAGAGCTGGAGACATTGACCACCCGTTAGCCTTTGCTAGTAGGAAGATATCAATAGCTGAGATTAATTACACCACCACAAAGTGAGAAGGATTAGCCATGGTGTATGCGCTGCAAAATCTTCACCACTACTTGTTGGGAGGACACTTTAAAATGTTTACTAATCACTCTACGCTGAAATACCTAGTCAGCAAGCCAATGTTGGGGGGGAGAATATGCATATGGATTCTGCTATTTCAAGAATATGATTTCAATATCACAGTTAAGCCAGGAAGGAGGAACAAAGGTCCTAACCACTTGTCGAGGTTGGAACATGGAGAAGATCCTACTAGTTTAGAGGATACACTTCTAGATGCATAGTTGATGGCCATCAGGAAGGTTGATGACCACTTCACAGAGATAGTGCAGTTCCTGCCAACAGGAATGGCACCTAGTGAATATACAATCACTTAAAAGAAATAGTTGGTAGTGCGAGTTGTAGATTTTTATCTTATAGTTGGATATCTATACAAGATGGGACCTGATGAGATATTGATAAGGTGTGTTATGGAAGCAGAGAGACCATTGATCCTCTCATAAGAAAATGAAGTCATCCCAGGAGGACACTACGCAGGGAAAGAAACAACGTAGAAGATTCTTAGGGCTGGCCTTTGGTGGCCTACTCTACACAAAGATGCTAAGGAATACTATAAGGTCTATGATGTATGCCAAAGAGTTGGGAAATCGTCCAAAAGAGATGAGATGCCTTTAGAATCTTAGTTGAACTTACAAGCATTTGAGAAATGGGCCATTGACTTCATGGGACCTATCAAACCACCCAGAAAGCACACAGGAGCTAGATACATAATCACTGCGACAAAGTGGCAAAAGCAAGAGAAGTTAAGGACTGTAGTGAAACTACAGTTGCGTGCTTCATATTTGATGATATCATAACTAGGTCTGGATGCCCAAAGACCCTTATGAGAGATAAAGGAACAAATTTTATTAACAAGACTATTGAAGCCTTGACTCAAGAATTTAAAGTTCACCATTAGAAGAGAATGCCCTATCATCCACAAGAAAATGGGACAGTTGAAGCATTTGATAATATCTTGGAGACAACGATGATGAATATATGTAGCATGAACAGGAATGACTAGGATTTGAGAGTACCAGTAGTATTATGGGCCTATAGAACCACTTGCAAGAAACTGACCATGCAGACCCCCTTTAAATTGGTCTATGGTCTAGAAGCAGTTGTACCCATGGAATATCTGGTTCCTAGTCTTAGAATTGCAACCTTTACAGATATGGATGACACTTGCGCTGTGCAAGAGAGGCTTGCGTAGTTGGTCGAACTGGAAGAAGACAAATTTATTGCAAGATTTCACCAGCAGGTTTAGAAAGAAAGAGAAAAGGCCTATGATGGCATATACATCAAGAAGAAAGATTTCAAGCAAGGAGATCTGGTATTGGTATATGACTGTAAGTTCATGAGGCATCCAAGGAAGTTCAGGATGCATTGGCTTGGGACATCTGAGATTTCCTATGTTATAGAAGGAGGAGTTGTGCAGTTAAAGACTTTGATTGGAGAATGGAAGGAAGGTTTGGTGAATGGAAGCCAGTTGAAATTGTATTATGAAAAACAACTACATCGCAACTCTTAGTAAAAGAAAATAGAAAAGGGTATAGGTACCAAGTGCAGTTGAAACTGGGTACCAGAAACAGAAAAGACAGTCTGCACATAGAAGGGAGGGACAGAGCAGAAAGCACAGGCTGCCCTGTGCAGTCTGAAGTTGAAATGAAATAGAAATTTCAGACCTAAAGTTCCTCGAGATGAGTCACATGTGAGTGTTGGGGGCCTATTGGCCCTTGGTTATAGAAGCAAGCGAATATTAAGGGAGAAAAGGAAAAACGCAAACTGCACGGAAGACACAGTGACTGATGCTAGGTCGAAGTGGGCAAAAGAGTAGAAAATATGAAGCGAAGTAAGAGAAAGAAAGTCATTGGACTAGGAGATCGAGGTTGACAGATCATCAAGGAAGAGGGATTGTGGACAACTCAGAAAGCGAAATACGATGTCAATATATGCTTTGGAGCACCACACATGAAGGAAGGAAAGACAGGGTGGTGAAGCCCTAAAAATGCAGGTCAATTTGACCTAGGGTTTTAGACACCTAGGCTTTTGGTATATAAGGTTTTGACACTTAGGTTTTAACCTAAGGGTGTCCCAGAGCTATTGTAATGTATAAATAAAGGTCTAAAGGACCTGGGATGGGTTGGTGTTAAGTTGGTTGAGAGTTCATTGTTGTTGTGTGATCGAGTGAGCATTATCGTCTGAGAGAGAAGTCTTGTGTGCAATATCCTTCTGGTATTGTAAGATCTTCAGCTGGGTGCGAAGATCAACCCTGCAGTTGGGTGCGCAGGGAGGGGAGAGAAAGAGAGAGAATAAGAGAATATATTATAGCCAAGAGCGCAAATAAGAACTGTATGCTTCCATATTAATATATCATAAAGCACAATTATGTGGATGTAGCCCTAGAGAGAGGGTGAACCATGTATATGTTGTGTTATGTGTGTTTGATGTTGTGTTCTTTGTCTTTGGATATGTTTTTATTGTGATATTGTGTTAGATCTGAAATATAACTTGCACAATAGGTTTAAGGAAGATAAATAATAACTAGGTGATTATGTGTGGTTTCTTTGAATCCACTCTGCATTTCCTCTAGTTGTAGACACCTGTGTCCTGCAACCCCCTATAGCTACTTCGGGTGAAAATGCAACTGCTTCGCAAGTGTTTCCTAAAGGGCCAGTAGTTAGGGCTTGTTGGTGTGTTGTTAGAGATGAACCCTGGGTCTTCCCCTCTTCCAACACATATTGATCATTATTCTCACAAATATTTCACCGCGTCGAATATTGTGGGATGATGATGACCTAGACGACGTTTTACATGCACGGTTCTTATTCTTCGGGGGCACAACACATGCTTCTTTCATACCCTTTCATCAATGTGCTCTTGGTTAATTTGTCACAATGACCCCTGGTGGGTTGTGATGCTTCTTCACACATGCCCATTCGGTTAGTTTTCTCTGTTGAGGGACTAGACTCGACCCTTTTGGATCTAGTGGCATTTGTTGACTACCCACTACCTCCTTACTCATGTGGGACTCCTCTGTTTTCTCAATGGGGTTGAGTGGGATTGAATGAGTGAATGTTCTTTATATTGTATCATATGGTGTAGCCATAACAATCCTTCACACATGTGACTCCCTTACCTATCTCGTAGAGAACCGAGGAACCAGGGAGACATAGTTATTTCATGACAGTGTGCATTGGGCCTTAGGTACTAGTTGTGTTCCTTGCACCACTTCTTAGATACCCACTTCTTTTCATAAGAACACATATATTGAAGGATATACACCCCTCGCTTGAGCCTCTCTCTTAGTTTTATTTCCACAACTTCCCATTCTTGAAAGTATTCTCGATGCGTCACCCACCATTGCATGTGTACTCCTATTAACATTGTATCAAGGGTGTAGACCTAGTGGTTTTTGAAAATATTCGGCATCCATGAAATAAACACATCCACTGGATCCGACCCATCAAACCGGTAGGATCCAAACTCTTCTTCATGCACTTCAGTGGTAATACACACACAAATCCTTGTTGAAAATTCATAAAGCTTGTTCTGCCACATTTTCATTTCATCTTTTGAATCTGTGTCATATGACTCCATACTCCTCCAACTCAATTCCACATCTACCGTGGGATTGGCATAATATTCCCTGCACCCAATGATCTTGTAGATATTCTTAATAATAGAGTTCCATGCATCCTCATCTTTCGGCTCATTGTACATTTCCCCTTCATTAGGATCTAAAGGTGTGATCATGGGCAAGGTTTTAGTCTCAAACGACATCTATCCCTTCTTCATATTCAACACTACATTATTTTCGAAGACCCATTCAATTCCAAGTAGGGAAAGGTAGGTATCAGAAGCATCCATAATCTTTTTCACCTCAAAATAATCCTTTGTCTTCACTCCTTCTATGTTTACTTTAACTTGCGCCAATCAAACTATAGGATATATCATGTATTGATTTACCAATCACAACTAAATTGGTGACCAAACCAAGCTTGGTTTACCCATAAATTCCCATGACTTCTTCAACAGGATGTTCACATTGGAACCCAAATCCAACATGACCCCATCCATTTTATAACTCCCAAGTTCAACTATCATATTGAAGTCTCTTCCTATGTGATTTTTCTTACTCACCTAGAAAATATTCCTTTCTAGTAGGGGGTTGATATTACTCTCTTTGTCCCTTCTTCCCCTATGTGGGTTGCTAACATTTGCGTCAACTTTCACACAACATTAGGATTGCTTAACAATATCAACCAACAATGTAAGAAGTTACTTACTTGGTCCTTAATCTCTTTTTCGAGATCCAAGTCACCCATTTCTTCTTTGTGCACCATGCACTTCAAATCCTCATGCACATGTTCCTCGATCACTCTTTTTTCAAAGAATCACAACTCCTCTTATTTGTGTCCTTCTTTCAACAACCTTTGTTTAATGTGTTGTATTTCTTCACACACACAAACTTCCTCCAATGACCTTTTCGTGACAAAATGCAATTCTTCATGGATGTGAGCCTCTTCCCATGACCTCTACATTGCTCATTGAACATCCTCACGGACATGGTCCTCCTGAAGTGATCTTTGTGTCACACGTTGTATCTCTTCACATTCTCTTTCTTACTTTATGGCCCTCTCTGTGTCATGCATAAACTTCTTCTACTGGGTGGAATCAAACCTAGGAGGGAGATGTGTCACCTTTCTTATATTCCCCTTTGACCTTTGACTCGATATTTCAACATGCTCAAAGTTCATTCATTTCTTAGCTCCACCTCGGGTTATCACCCATACATCTATCTCATCATCCTTTTTTTAATGTGCCTTCTTTTCCTCCGAATTATTTAGTAAGTTGGGAAAATCCTCTATAACATGCTTAGGGATACAGTAGTACCCACAAATAATGTGTGGTTTGGTACAAAATATTTAAACATGGCATATTTATCCATAGTTAAGAAAATTAGGGGGTCTAGCTCCCCTCCCTCCATATCCTTGTTCGCAACTGCATCCATAGATGCCTCTGGGACCTCCTTGAAAGCCACCTCTCTTAGAATCGCCACGATCACCACCCTTATGTTCCTCTTAAACCAAAAATACATCATGGGTATGGTATTTCATCAACTGGAGTGACTAACAATTGTTCACATCATGCCCCATGGAATTACAGAATTCAAAGAATAGATTATGAAGTGTTTTTTTATATTTCTCCAATGTGGGGAAATGAGGTGGTATGTGGCCCCACTACCTACAAATTTCACACCACTCTACCTGAGGTCTAACTAGAAATGGATTTGACACACCTATTTCCATACAGTTTCCCATTATAGGATATTCATCTCTATGATGCCCCTCTGATCTTCATGTTGAGACCATATGTTCTTGTACACAACTTTTATCTTTTCCATGTCTTGCAATTGCATCGTCAGATTGACCAATTGAAATTTTACATGCACTAAACTTGTCTATGTTTCTCCACCTTTGAGTGTAGCCTCCATGTGCATAAAAATATCCATTGCTACTTCCTGAGTAGTCACCTTTCGTTGGGTAAGAGAGACTTGGATATGGGGAAGCAACCCTGCAATGAACCTTTAGTTATGTTGCACATCCTAGATCTAGAACATCAACCTATCCATCAAAATATTGAACCGTTGATCATAATCCCACATAGTTTCTCCTGGTTTCTTCTTAATATCCTTAATCTTTGTAATACAATGAGACTCTCACTTAGTATTTTGGAATTCCTTAACCATATCTCTCTCAATCTCTATCAGGGACCTCATTTGTCACGTTGGAACAATGGCCTTATACTTTATATACCACGTCAAGGCTTTGTCTCTAAATTTGGTCTCCAACTATGAAACCTTCAATACTTCATCTGTGATCCTATTCACAGACCATATCACTGCATAGGTGAACCAATGTTTCTCTTCATAATCTATACCCATTACATGGAACATGGGTAACCTTGGTGTACTATCATGATTAACCATCCTTAATTTCAAACTATGTCCTCCAAACTGACTGTTGGTTGTCTGGTATCTCAGTACTAAAACTCTTCCTGGCTAAGTAGCATTGACTTCATATTCTTCTTCACTCATCACTTCCCTTCTTTTTTATCCTACTCTTGCTTCTACTCCAATCACCTCGTTGTCGGTTGTTCTTTCTTCTTGGCTACAAATGCGCAAGGGGGGTGCTTCAAATGGGGGTAACTCCATATTCTTCTAACATTTCTTGTGAGGTAACCCAGAGAGTTTCCTACATGTATCCATGAAAGTTTTTAGCCATGTAAGACCATCCACTATTGTCAATTCTTCTCCCCAACCACTAGGGGATCCTTCATCTTCCTCTCCTAATTCTATGCCTATGCTCTACACCTCATATTCCTATGAATTTGTGACACTCTGCAATAACCTTTTGATGTTTATATTGGTCAAGATCCAAACAACAACTCACAAGGATATGAATCCCCCTATGTTTTTATAGAGGTGGTACTCCTTTTTGGCTGAAATGTTGGAAGGTTTTTTATATGATTCTACATTGAATGAAATATCTCCCAACTAAGATTGAATATACAAATATACAACCCTTATGTACAATTATGCATGGTGTGTCAGCAAAGAGTTCTATCCATAAGGTTTTGGAGTCTCCTTTCAATAGACATTATGCCTTTCTTGTAAGATAAAATGAACCTGGAATCTGCTACAACTTTTTGAAGATGAAGTAAAAGTGGATAGGTCTTGAAAGAACTTTTTATGAGTAATTGTTTGAAACTCAAAAGTGATTTTTATAGACAATATATTTGAAATCACATTCTTTCAACTCAAATCCTAAGAAATCACTAATATAGTGCCCTGAAGTAGTTCTTTGTAGAATAAATTTGTAACAATATCCCAAATATGACAAGTTTAATAATGTTATAAACAAGAAGGCTGAAACAACCTCTACAAAATATTAATGACAACTAATAAATTGAATGAAATAGAAATATCATTTTTGCAAGGAGGGACCTTGTTCCTCTAGACCTGAAATATTGCAATATGATTGAGTAACTCTTAGAGAAAGAACTACTCATACCCAATTCTTCCTATTTTTCTGGAAATACATAAAATAATTGATGGAAAGAAACATAAAAGGAAAAAAATGTAGAGGGGAAAGTTTTAGCAAGCCAATTCACAAAATATTTGAAAGATTAAACTTCTCTTCTTGAAGACTCTTCATTGTTGTATAAAAATTCTCATTGTCGACCGATTGATGATCTTAAACTTTGTCTTTCTTTGATGATGCTTCCCTCTTTTAAAACTGCTTCCAATGCTTATTGAACTAGTTATGGTTTTGGTCTTTCTAAGAACTTCCACGTGATTTTATTATTGGAATAACCACTTTAAATAATTATTTATTGAACTCTCATTAAAGAATTTATGTCATTAAAATTCATGTCTTGAATTGAAGCCCATTTTGTCTTTAATAAAAAAATTTAAATGAACTTTTATTTTCAAAATTTAAACTGGCTTCCTTTTTAAAAAGTGGATTTTGTTTTAACTTTTTTAGCATGATATTTGATTTCTCAGTATTGGAAACTATTTTATATGCAATATTCATCATCGTGTCTTTCCAAAAAGTCCTTCTAATTATGATTTTTAGTTCTGTATCTCAAGATACGAGCTCAGGAAGTTGAGGTTCGAAGGAGATTTGCTAGCAAATCATGCAAACATAGCTGACTTATATTTTAATTTTTGAGAAAATTATGGAAATATTTAACCATTAAAACCTATTCCATCGTCTTTCTCTTTGAATTATCTTTCCAAAGAGGTATTATTTTCCCAAAATGGACACCTGGATCTTGAGTTACAAGCTCTGGAAGATAGTTGCTCAACAATCGTCTATTTAATTCAAGGATCAGTCTTATCCCTTGATTAAATCCACCCTCTTTTAATCCCACATGCATTGTGGCAGTTGAAACATTGGTGTTTATAATGTAAATTCCTTCCTTATTATTCATGTGAAGTAAAGGAGATTATGGAAGTCATGCCTTATCTTATCTCTTAGTGCCTTAGAAAAATACATATCTCAGCAATATTTTGGTCACCCAATTCCTTGCCCAGACAACCTGTATATGTATGACATGCCACGTCCAATCACCACCCAGTCATATGCCATGTGTCACATGTGGGTAGGCCCACATCACTACCACATGTCACTTGGAGATGTGCCCAGAAATAACTTAGAATAAGAAAAATATTATTAAAATAATATGAGTCATCACTCAGTCAACATGTATATGTCTGACATGTCACATCCAATCACCACCTATTCATATACCATGTGTCACCTGTGGGTAGGTCCACATCACTACCACATTTCACTTGGAGATGTGCCCAGAAATAACTTAGAATAAGAAAAATATTATTAAAATAATATGAGCCATCACTCAGTCAACATGTATATGTCTGACATATCACATCCAATCACCACCTAGTCATATACCGTGTGTCACCTGTGGGTAGGTCCACATCACTACCACATTTCACTTGGAGATGTGCCCAAAAATAACTTAGAATAATTATTTTTTATTAAAATAATATGAGGATTAAGTGTTGGAGAGGAAACAGTAATAGAAATCACTTGAAATATGGAAAAGGAAAATTAAAAAAAGGAAATGTTTAAGTGTGGAGATGGATGGAGAGGAGGTGGAAAATGGAGTATGAAAATGACTAAGTGACGGAAGATGAGAGAAATAGTCAAAATTTTGAAAATGGAGAGGAAAAATGGGACACAACACTTGGAAAAATTCTCCTTGCAATTATTCAAAGTTCCTTTTGCAATCTCTTTGTTGGTGATCCAGGTGGATATTGGTGGCCACCCGCCAATTCCACTTGGACCCACACCATTGTTTCTTTCATTTTTTTAGTTTCCTTAATTGTACACAATTTACTATTTTTAGCAGTTTTTCGGGTCCTGAACTTCTGGAGTCGTTTTGAGGTCGTAAATGAAATTTTTTGGCATCAAAATATCCAACGAAAATGAGTTCATTCGGGCCTCAATGTTTTCTATCAACAGTGTATTCCTTGGATATATATTTCTAACGATGTATCATGTGCGTCAAACGAAAATAGTATGCCAAAGTTATGACCCAGGGAAATTGATGTACCAATTTACCTCGACGAGGCCCATATTCTGGAGTTTCATCTCCTAGGGTTAGGTTTTTGGGTTTTCCATTATTTCTCAATAATATATAGGCCTTCGAGCCTCATTTTAACACAGAGTTCAGAGGCCAGTAGTCGCCACATCTCTTCTCAGAGATAAGCTACCAGTGCCCTAGCTATTTTATTTCCATTCTGTCTGTAAGCATATTTCAGTCATTTGTTGTTAATGAAATGAAGTTTTATTTCCATTGCATCTTTGTCTTTATGTGTATTTATGTATTTCATTGTGTTCATGTTCCTGCATAAATCTGGATCAATTGGATTTTTGGATAAAATTTTGAATATATTGGGCATACGGAGTCGGATTTTGATTCTGAAAAATGCATGACGAAGATGAGATTGAGGGCTCACCATGAGCTGGTGATATTGCACAAATTCCTCCTTCTGATGTTATTTCTTTTTTCTTCCAAAGAGAAAAAAATTGAGGTGACCAAATTTTTATCAACCCAACCAAGGGATTTGGACTTCGTCTTTTGGGCCCCTACTACCACTACTACTGGTATCTCCATTGGATACCCTACTCTCAATATTGTGCCTCTTTGTGGTCCTATCCTCATATGTGATCCTCTCTAACACAACACACACTTCCAAACTTCATCATGGTGTAGTCTTCTTCCTCTTCATTTTGGGCTTGACCCCTTGATACACACCCTTTTCTAACTTCATTTTGTTTCTTTTTTCTGCTCTCCTCCTTAACTCAACTCTTCTTATGTACCTTTTAGATATATCTCTCCTCTACTCTTATAGGTCCATCCTATTCATCACCTCCTTGTAACAACTTCTATATCCTCCTCAACAGATCCATCTCCTCTCTCAATTTTTCCCCCATATTTTCACACCCCCCTAGCGCTAGGGGAGTCTACTTAGCCATCTTGTCAGGATCCATGCGCATCAACCCCTTCTCCACAAACAATTTTTTTCTCTAGAGTGGGATTTCTTCTAGCATCCTTCTTATCGAACATTTTGTAAACTTTCTTTGAACCTCGCTAAAAGAATCAATGTACTAAAAAAAATCAATTATATATCCTTCCTTCACTCGAGAATACCAAAAATCAATGGCTCTATTCCATGTCTTATCTAACTCCTTCAGCCAATAGATTGTGATTTGATCCCAAACCAATGGTTATTGTGGCCTCAAAGTAATATTGATAGTAGTATTCCTCTTCAACAATTCATACAACAGACAAGGAAATTAAACAAAGAAAAGTCCACACATATCAGAGTAGAGATACCTATCCTTCTATCACTTCACATTAGTATTCAAACCTTGAGTTTCCCTCCAAGAAAAATTATCTTCCTTTATAGTCAACCAATGTTGAATTTCTTCCTGAGATGGATACCACCACATTCTTTTCCTTCATCACTCAATACAAAACCTTCAAGTACCAACAACATAACTATTTTTTGTCTCATTCATGCTTGCGCGCGTATTTCTTAACGTTGGGGGGTTGAAGACTTAGGGTTTGTTCATAGTTGACTAACAAAAACCCAAAGGCATCGACATATCAATCCTTAGCCAAATATTGAAGAAGGTCTCACTCAAGACATCATGAGGATCACAGAGAGCATTGGGTCTTGTGTCAACAATGATGAAGGACTAATTGCACAAAATTCCATCCGGGTTGCCATTCAGAAAATCCATTGAAAACTACTTAACAAATAATAATATGCAATAACAACACAAACATTCAATTGACACACAAGTAACACATAATAATAAAAAATTCAATGCAACTTTATTATATTCATTCCACCATCACAAAGATACATTAAGAAACTCACACATTAACAAAAACAAAGCATTTCTCTCTTATACATTTTCCTAGTGTTATATTACATAGAGCCATGCACTCTCTTTAAGACTCTGCAAATGTGACAGATCATACTTCCAACCAAATACATTACAAAACATAGGCTCAAAGCAAGCTCAAAGACAACAATACCCACAACCATCAAACAAAAACCAATTGACTAACAAGCTAACTCTCTTCTTGTTTTCGTTGCTCCCTTTTATTTGCTTCTCGACTCTAGCGCTCTGTCAATTTTAGTTTTTCCCCACTCATTGTTATGACTTCCATTTTCACACTCTTTTGTCACCTGCATGAATTCCATGTAGCCTCTTTTGAATCATGGCAATATCAACTACCTTACTAGCTCATGTTCTTTATTCTCCACGTTCCCTCGTGTTTCCTGCAGTAATCATTCGAGGAGATTTCCCAAATATTATTTTCTTGATTCGGGTGTGCATGCAGTGTCTTCTTGATTTCTAGTGCACATCACAAAATTCAGACTGGCATGAATTGACAGAACTTGAATTGTCACGCAATAAAAAAACTTAATATGGCGCGCATGCCTCCAATCACCCCTCACTCAGTTGCTTGAGTGTGTGAAAAACTTGAATAGGCGCACACAACTTCATTTGTGCATGCATGTGATATTTACTCAAAACATTGGGTGCCAACAACAATAAGACTGACATTTGACAGTAGAAGTGTTAATTCATAGAAGTGTTAAAAGTTAGGATATAATAGATGTATGAAAACCAAATAAATTTTCGCAAAATATTAATAAGGAAAATTGAAAACCATGCTAAAAAGTCAGGATATATTAGATGTATGAAAAGAAAAACACATTGAGGGAACTGAAGCTTGCAAAAAGACTTCAAATGTGAGAACCAATAGGATTGTAAACAAATAATTTTTCACAAAATATTTAATAAGGAAAATTGCAAAACATGATAAAGCATTAAGATATAATAGATGCATGAAAAGTCAAACATGAACTAATATGCATTCAATGTTGAATGAAATCATATAGTCCATGTTATCGTGTAATATGTACTTTCCCAAATCCCAAGGAAAGTGAAACAATATTAGCATAACAAGGGGGTGACCTATCACTGTCACCTTAATAGGAAACCCCTTTCTGTTTAGGAGTAAGATAAAACTACCCAAGGGAGATGTCCCTAGTGACCTAAAGGGCTGGTGAAACAAAGAAAAGATGTAAAGATTAACCCACCTCTCACTGGTCACTTAAATCAAGGATATCACAAAGTTTATGTATCAATATATGAAGAAAGTGTAGAAGATGAAGTGTACCTTCCCGAAACAAGACAACAAGTGTATATATGGCAGCTTCAAGTAAAAAAGTGATATTAATGCTTCAATAAGACAATAAACTAGTGAAACATATGCTAGCTGATATAAAACTGTAGCAATAGATAAGTTTACAACAACAATTAGTAATGTATAACAACTGCAAGAAATACTCTTCATAAATTCTTTAAAAGACAATGAAAATATAGCATTTAGTGTATATAATGATAGCAACTTGTCACAAACAAATTCTGAAATGATTAGTTAGCAATTAATGTTGAGTATGCAGAAAATTTGTTGCAATTAGATGGTTGTAGAAAACATTTATAACATCAACAAGAAGGTTAGAGATCTAGGCTAAGTTAGTGTTAGTTGTGGTTAGTAGAGCCTTGAGAGCTTCAAGTTTGAGTGTTTGTTTGATCAATCAACCAAAGAAAAGAGAGACTATTGCCTTTAAGGGGTCATGGAGTCAAGCATTTAGCAACATTTACTTGGAGAAACAATGATGATTATACTTGTCTAAGTAAAAGGGATGATCTTAGAGGAGTATCACCTTAATTCCTCTAGGATCCAAACTTTAGGGAGGTGAGATAACTAGAGAGTAGGATCTTCTAGGCCCTAACGCCTTCTTCCTCCTTAGATTGTTGAAATATATTTAATGCAACAACAACTAGGAAATGGCTTCTAAACTGATAACACTTTAGGGCTTTAGAAGCATGTCTAGTTTAAATCACTTTAGTAAATTCTAGAAAATGAAGAGAAAAGAAGTAGCACCTTAAGTTCTTTACTGTTGGGGTTTGTCAAGTAAGAAATTTCATAATCTTAAACATAAATAAGAAAATGTACCATAACCATTCAAAATGAAATGACAATTGTAGATTTACTTACTTCACCAAGAATAATCCATCAATAAAACCCTAGATTTCCAAGTAACTTCACCAAAAAAAGATCCAAGTTGCAAAATTTAGCCTCCAAGACAAGTGCACCTCACAAATTCAACCAATATACCCCAACTAGGGTACAAATTTCAGTCCTCTTCTCTCCAATGGGAGAGTTATGATGAAAAATGAATGTAATTTGTGTTTATTTATAAAAAATTGTGACCTTTATTTAGTTTTAGGTCAAAAATTAGGGTTGACCCTGAGCGATTACTATAAAAAATAAATTTCCACTAAAATGCAAGATAAAACCCTAGTAGGGTGACATCATTCTCCTCTGGGGTGATGTTGAGCCTCATGTGTGGGACATTGAGCAATAAAGATGTAGTGTTAGGCCTCCAAAGGCCTTAAATCATGCCCACACGTGCCACAAGCCTCATCACTGTCTCCAAAATATCAAACCCTATCCCTGGTAACGTCTAGGGATACAAGGGTGATGTTTAAGGCCTCCAAGGGCTAACGTCCAGGTGAAAGGAGTCAGGGAACCTTCATCTAGGCCTACCAAAGTTCCTCCAAAGACAAATATTTCCTTCCTCAATGTGAAACTCAATCAACCTGGTCATACCCCAGGCTTGGGGTTTCAACGTCCATCCATGGGATTTAGGCCCTCATGAAGGTTCTAACTGGTCATCTCCTTTTGAATATCTGTCCACCAGGAAAATTCCTGCAAAGAAAACAAGTACACCCTTCAGAGGTCCATGATTCACAAGTATCATAGCAAGTAAATCACATCTAATAATCAAAACACCTCAACATGTGCATTTAATCCCCCTAACCCAAACAAATGCTCAAAGATGTTATACAATTTTTCAAATTTAGGTTTGGAGAGGGTCTCAAGATGTCCTATTGGGTCAATAACCCCTAATTATAGGGTGTTTCCCAGGTGGAACCAATCTGAGTCATGTGTGCATTTGATATGATGTGGGGTAAACTCTTGGGAATGGGGTTCATGCCATACAAAGGTTTGTATTGTCTTACCTATGGGAACCTTGTTAGAGGGTGAGATTCCCTTTGTCTGCAATGCAATTTGTCCAAGCCCATTTGTTTTCCATTCTTCTTATTATCTCTTTATTTCATGTTTCTTTCATACTTCAAGGAATTAGTTGGAGGTTATTGTCCTAGCTTGGTGTCCAGATACGACAATGTCATTCACAAATATCTTGCGGAAATGAGAAGGTTGGCTCATGATGTGACCCATTTCTCTTAGTCATGAAACTAAGAGACACTACCCTGGCTTAGTAACCAAATGATGGTAATGTCATACCACTAAATACTTATGATCATGATAGTTCGGAATGTGAAGGACCTCCTATCCCCCAACTAATACCTTCATTTTGTGGTTCACCCATTTATTATGGAAAAGTATTTCATTTCTTTCTAGGGGATCCCTGGGAAAATAATATCAAAGGTTTTATGATTGGATTTTATCTTTTTTCCAGTTGCTTTTACCCTCTGGGCCTTCGGCCCCTTCTTCCCATGAGGCAAGGTACAACCCTTCCTGGTTTAATTCATCCTAATTCCCAAAAGATGGGAAGGTGGAAGGAGTAAATATGGAAAGTTGTAAGTATGGTGGAAATGAATAATGAACCTTAAAGGAACCTTCTATTAGAAACCTATCCTAAGGGGAACCAACTTTCTAGGGCACCATGTCATGCGATAAGGTTTAAACAAGGAAAAGAGCATAAATTCCAAGAAAATGTTATGAAATCAAGAAGGATTCAATACAACATGTTCAAGTAATTCAAATATTGGAGTGATACATACCATGATACTCAGACTCATTACCTCATGGAGAAATACCCACTACCACCTCAGGACCAGGCTAGTGTGATGGATGTTTTTGCTCACGATATGTGGACTGCACTGAAGAAAAGAGGGGCCCTCTGGGGATATGCTTAGTTCATATGGATCTCAAAACTATATGTATTGAATCTGTGGTCCTTGAGACATGATTTCTTTAGTTACCCCTAGGATAGGGGGTAACATCTGGCTCCAACTCAGGGAAATGTGCTCATCGTAGAGCGCATGAGAACCTTAACATCTCTGGTATGACTTGTGCCTGTTAAACTTCAAAAAAATATGTTTGTAATATATGGGATGTTATCACCCCTTGTCCATATATGATATATAAAGTGAAATAAAATCATCTCTAATCTAACACATGCTCATAAGAATACATATATACAAATGAGACAAAACAATGAGAATGAAACTATAACTATACTAATATGATATGGAATGGTATATACAAAGGATGCAAATGCCTACCTACCTCTACTTACATGTTGGTTGAATGTTAGGTGTAGTCATATAACCAATGAAACCATCCTAGAAATACCTCATAATACCTTCCTCTGTGCTTCCTCATAAACCAAAACAATGACAAATTAAGCACAAAAATAACATGAGTTAGAGCATGCATTATATCATAGGAAATCGTAAAGTCTAGCTCATGGAGACGAGAGGGAGGGACAAAATTATTCCAAGTCACACTTATAGAAAATTACTCAATCCATCTCATAAAAGGATCATGAAAGTTAAAATACTCAAGAGGCTGGCTCAAAGAGTCTGAAGGTTGACTACCTTGGACGTCATCACTCCCCAAGGTCTGAGAACAGATTAATAAGAATTTAGAGGGAGACTAACAATTTCTTAGAGGAAAGCTGAAAGACTGAGATAATAAACTTCTTCTTAAGGTATTCAACATACCCTTGAATTATAATAGAAATCTTCTCCCTAGAGATAACTTGAGACAAGAGACATGTTTCCTAATTGCATCCTTAGTCACATAGTGAGATAAAGGAATAGAAGGGGGCTGGAAAACCTTCTCACATGTATCCTGATTTAGGAAAACAATGTCTTCACCCTGATCAAAATCTAAACACAACAATGATTGAAAATCTTCTTCATAGAATAAATACAAGTGCTCAAAAGAATCCTCATCAAAATCCTTAAGGTATGACCGGGAATCATCATGAGAACACTGCATTAATCCATCCTTGGATGTTTGGAACATATTTGTAATCATGTCATATCCTTGTTTCCACATGTTAGGATCAATATCAATATCATATTGTTATAACCCTAAATTTCTCCAGACATGCATACCTGGCACTTGGCCCTCTTACTTATTATTTTTGCCAAGCCATCACTAAGTTGCTCTTCTTAAAAACTCATTTTTTGAAGATGTACGTGACCTGAACCATTACTTCCTGCGTACACACACCTTATGCACCACTATAGCCCACATACATATGCTATATGCACCATTATAGCTCGTGTATACTTGAAAAAGTTTCAAAAATTAAAAAGTTGCAAGGAATTCGTTGAGATTACGGGCTATTGGGTAGTTTCCCAACTAATACACCACCTATAGCTTGTCACCCAACTGAAGAACCATCCTTTTTTCATATAAAAAGAGGTGTTGGGGTCTCATTCCTAAGATAATCATAACAATAGTGAAACTCTTCATGTTTCACATCCCCTCCTTGCTCCAAGCATTTGCAGCCTTGTTGTGAGAATTGCATCATAATTCCCCATTTTTCCCTTTTTCCTCCATCATAATCCCATTCCATTTCCCAAGAAGAAGGTTGAGAGGAGAAAGATACGCGAAGGTGCACTTGGAGCTTGGTGAAGAGGATCCTAGACTAGGTTTGTGGAGAAATATTTGACACTGGTTGTAAGTAATCATTGTATTACCAATAAAAGAAGTACTTTTCCTGTCCCAGAACATGATGTGCCAAATGTTTGCATTTGTTTTATGTTTTTATTCTAACATCTAACCCATATCTATGTATGAAATGTATGCTTGTAGTTCCATGTTTATCTGTCTTTGAATCTAGGCCGGCCTTGGGAGGAGGTTTGTAGTGAGCAGAGCCTTCAAGCACGAGAGGATCTACATTGGACATGCAGTAAAGGTATAGTTATCAGATAATTCTTATTTTATTTTTCTTGCATAATTATGGGGTATGTTTGGGTAGTTAGAGAAGTAGGATACTTTTAAACGGTTATTTATATGACTACATTGTAAACCTTGGTGTACACATAGCGGGGTTTTCCCCGCTAGCAGAACTGGCGACCGTACTAGGGAAGCCTCTAGGGTTTTAGGGGATTTTTTGGGTGTTTGATTGGTTTTATACATTTTGAGTTTCTTTTTGAGTCTGTTGAGTATTTAAGGGATTATGGTCACCTGTTGGTGCCATACCAATTCTCCCTTCCCTATCAGTCAGTCTGTTTCATTTCTTTTTTTCAAGAAATACAGAGGTGTACGCGGCCTACTGTGGTCAACACGCATACATATGCACCCAGATTTATAGACAACCCACATACATACGCAGGATACTTAAGCATCAATAGCGTACCTGTGTCAAGAAACTATTTTTAAGAAGAGTTAGTCAACCTCTTCCCTGATTGAAGTTTTACTTCTCAGGGTTTCTTGATTTAGATCAGTGCTTGGTTTTTACAGTCAAAGCCTAGGTCAAATGTCAGTTTTCTTATCTTTTTAAAGATTTATTGTGTTTAGTTCTAAAATGGTTTTGGGCGAGTCTTTGAGTTGTTGATCATCCACTTTGGTGTCTTTAGTGACTTCTTGTGATCTGTAGTGGACCAGAGGTTGGTTTCAGTCTTGTCTTGTTTTTCATTCTTTCCCTTTTCGCTTGCTTTAAAGAAAAAGAAAAAGAATTTATTTCAAGTTTCTTGTTTGAAGCATTTAAAAAAATATACATATTTCACTTCTTAGTTTGGTTAAGTAGTTGGGTTAGTTATTTTTATTATTAGGAAAAATAGTTATTTTCTTAATTTCTTTACTGATTGCTTAGAACATTAAGTAGCTCGTAGTCAAGCGAAATTTCATTTTCGGTTTTCCTTTAAAATATATTAGAAAAAGTTAGTTATGAAAATTTGGTTAAAGAGTTAGTTGCAAATCCTTTTTGTCAACTAGAAGTAATTTTTATTTCAGTTTCGTTTATGTCTCCTTCTTCGTCTCCCATACACATCACTAGCTTCACTGTCGTTTCCTTGAGTTAAAAAAAGCCATTTAAAATAAACGCTAATTAAAATCAACTATACTTTATGTTTGTAGGGTCAATAAACTAGTTTGTGCTAGAGCCTTGAATTAGGTTGGAGAGGAAAATCTTCAAGGATTATAAACAAACATTGGAGTCAGAGCTAGGAAGTGTAAAATTTAAAGTAAATGTGAAAGTTATCTAGGACCCCCCTCTAACACAGGGGATAAACATGAGGTTGTGTGTAGAAAGGTAGTGGAGATAACCCCTCCAACGCCAGACCAAGCGTAGTGGGGAACATATATTGAAGAGTTATCGTGGGATACTATTAGTTTCATTTTCCTACGGAGCTTCGTGGACCCCAAATCCGTTCGAGATCCTCAGTTGTCTTCTGGACCACTTTCTTTCGATACCCTTGGTAGGTTTCAGGCTTGTTACCCTTCTCATTGCGGTCCACCTGACTATCAAATGTACCCACCTGGTGACTATTCGTGAGCTGGAAACTTAGTTTCCTTTATTCTAGGGACTTACACAGGTGACTGTGGGGGTATACCGTGGTACCTAGGGTAGACATCAACCACACTTTGTAGAGTATACCTGTAGGGTGCTTCCATTTTCAAGTTGTACTTGCATTAATAATTTTCTCTAGTGTTGGTTGGCGTAACTGTTCTTCCAACTAGATAGTGGCTTGATTGGTTTATCTTGTAGGAACTTTTCTAGTGTGTGCTTATTTCAAAACATTAGTAAAAGCCTTACTGTTTCGTTGATCTTTTCACAAAGTGGAAGATCAGGAGCTCCATCAGTCGTGAAGGCTTCAAGGCCTATTGCCAATTACTTTGGAGCCACCACCACCAATGTTACAGTGAATACTTAACCAACAAGAGTCATTTGAAGTGACCAAGCCATAGGAAACTGTGCCCGAGCCAACTCTGAGAGGAGAACACTCAAATCTGGAGAACCTACTGCTTCTAACCTTGGAGTAGAAGATCTCGTACCATCCAACACTCCGATCACTGACTTTTCGGCACCACTCTTGATACAAGTTGTCCCTCTAAGGGTAATGCATCATGAGTGTCAAATAGTCTTGCAATCAACTATGGAAGATAATGTTGCTACTTCGTCAAGGAGTCCTCACATTCCCTCAACGACTGCCACCATAGAGGGTATTCCTCCTCCTAACCCACCTTCATTGGTATGAACCACCATGGTCTTGACCACCTCTACTTTGGGTAGTGGTATGATTCCGTCTATGGCAGCGACCATCTCTCCATTCACACAGAGTGCGACAGACCCTCCATTTTCATATGGGATGCCCAACTTTGATATGAACTTCGTCCTTACCTACTCCGCCCTAGATACCATGGGTCTAGGGGTAGGGAGATCAAACACTCCTTTGCAAGGGTCCATGGGGGGCACCTCAACCCCCTATAACACTATCCCTTATGGTGGGGTTCATATACCTCCTTCGTCCCCCTCGCTCAGCGATGCTCCCCATCAACCAGTCAGGCCGAACATGAACTAGAGCTTGCTCGGAGAAGGAAGTCTATGAACTTCTTCCTAAACCACGTCAGTGGTTTCAATGTCGTTCTCTTTGTTTGGTGTGTTTGGTAATAGCTCTTTCTTGTCAGCTACAGTCTCATCCAGAGCAACCCTAGTTTTGGACAACATAATCTTGTGCAGGGTATTATTCCTACGCAGAGGGAAAACACATGAGTCTTCTCCTCACAAGGACTTTGGGAATCTGTGGCAGGGAAAAGTTCCCTCGTCAGGGATTTCGACCTGGGGCAACCCTTTCCATGGTCAATGAAACCCTAGGAAAGGCTCAGTACTTATGCTCGTGGGATCGACAGGGGGAAAACCTTTCCAGAATTTTTGGAACACAACACAGGGAGAAATCCCTGCCCAACCCTCAACGTCCAATTACGGGAATCACTCGATGATGTCCCAACCAACACAATATCCATACGTTGTCCAAGGCCATGGTGTTGACAAAAACCCTGGCCAACAACCCAAGTTTTCCTGGTAACTTGGTGCTAGTCAAACTCTAGGCTCCCTTTTTCCTATACATAGTACCTAGCCCAAGCTAACATTTCTGACAACATTACATTTGCTAGAATTTTCAAGGTTTCTTAACAAACCGATTTGTCATGATCCACATTGGTCTCCCATGTCGACTAAGTTTCCCTCGAACATTCTGAAGTTCGAAGGCAAGCCTAGAAAGGATCTAGGTGATCACATGACCACTTTACACCTATGGTGCTCATCAAACTCACTACGAGATGACTCTATACAATTGCATCTGTTTCAATGCACTCTCATTGGAGGTGCTGTGAAATGGTACATCGAGCTTGACCAATCAAGATACTCTTACTTCAACTATTTGGCGATGGTTTTTCTCAACCATTTCCAATTACCTGTGAGATACGATGTCGGCATTGAATTGTTGGCTAACTTTGAGCAGATGAAGGTTGATCATATCTTGGATCACATCCGAGAATGGCAGCACTAGAAGAGTTTGATAAAGGTACATGTCCCACCAACTTTCCTGTTGAAGTGGTTCCTGAAGTCTTTGGTACCTCAGTTATCCAAGGACGTTTCAATGTCAGGAGTGTTTTCAGAGGAGGAGGGGATAATGAGAGCACAATGGATCGAACTGATATACTCTAAGTCTAGTTTACTCTATGAGATTTTTCAAGATGCACCACTGTCCATCCTTGACAAGGCCAGACACAAGTCTGGACCACATGCTGATGGTATAGTTGGTTCAACACAAGCAAAGCCCACTGATCAACTGTCAAATCAATTGCAACAATTGTTGATACAGCAGACAATGGCCAGCCAGACCTCCGGTTCAGCTGCTCCCCCTACCCAAACATCGGACATACATAGTGTGCAATTGATGAACCCGAAGGCCAACCAGCAGCCTGACAGAAAGAAAAAAAAAATGAAACAAGAAGGGTAAGGGGGATAAGAAACCCAACAACAATGCTAGCAGGGGAAACACAAAGAAGATAAAGTCGAAGTATCTATGTAACCTTTGCACGGAGGACCACCTGAATCCCATGTTCCCTTGACTTGCAGAATGTAACGCCCAATATTTTGACCTTAGGTAGTTAGAACATTGTTGTTTACTAATCTTAATAATTAAAAGTTTAGCATTTGTTCAGAGTCAGTTAGACTTTGTTAGACATTGATATGTGTACATATAGACCTATCTATATGTTACATGATATATGCTCATGACAAAGATAGTTCTTTGATTATTTAAACATGAAAATTAAAATGGGTAAGTTCAGTACACGTATATCAATTCAAGTTATGTTGTGAATGTATAATAGATGCAATGCATGATGTAAATAGCAATACATTTCGTAATTGAGCATCAAAGAAAATATGGATTCTTATATAAATTTGTGATGTATCTTCATAAATATCTATTATTGGTGAACTAACCTACAGGATGAAGAGCTATGTGATAGCCAAATGCCTATAGTATTGAGGTAACTGGGATGTCGTAGACATCAAGAAGATATTGTATTCTATAAGTTGTACTTACTATTTAATTTATGATTCGAAATATTACTATGATCTATGGTAAGTGTGGTTTTGACAAGATGCACAACTTACACAGAGTGGATGTTTGATGACGTGACTCTAAGAACAATAGTTTCATAGTATGGCTTGATGTAGGGTGTTGACCCTAGTTCTATGAGGAGGGGTGGAGGTATTTCCCACTGTTTATCCTCTGAAACCTAGAGTCATGGGAGGGTTGTGTGAAGTCACGCTCCCCTATACGTGTGATGATGACTGCTAGTTTCCTATTGGGGAAGCTTGGTCGAGATGTATGACACTTCCGCTTATGGGTTCTATCTAGAGTTAGGTCAATGTAGTTGACACTCCATCTTAGTCCAACAGAGGAAAGGATAGGATGGAAGATGGAAGTAGGTTAGGAAGGAGGGATGCTTTGATGTTAATTGAGAATACTGATTGGGGATTAGAGATGCCACTATTGTTTACTCACTTGGTTCCTACCATGTTTAAAACCCTCTTCGATTTCCTATTGATATTTTAAGTGTGACAATGAGTTATTCATGAATTGGTGTAATTTAGTTCGTTAAGATTATTAAATGATGCATTACTTGATCTGTTGTCCTACATGTCTTGGTGATCATATAGGAACTATGCACTAGAGGCAATGATTGTTTATCATTAGTACATACATGAGATATGTGTCTGCTAGCTATGCACACATACCCTACCCATGTACACTAGTATAAGTAATTTCTATTAATTATTAAAGTAAATTATTAACTATTTAATTGAATGTTTATTGAATATGTAAATTATATTGCATACAAAATATATAGAAGCATTAAATTCCTTCTTGACTTTAATAGATGATGGGTATGATGAATTAAATGAGCATGGTGGGGTGTTATGTACATTTTGGGGAAAATTATCAAATAACATTTATTAGCTAGCATGAGAAGAAAGACTTTTTATTTTATTTATTGTTGTTTAATGCAAGTCATTTATATTTAGTTTTATTTTAATATTTTCCCAAAATATCTAGATAAGGGAGTTTGATGGATAATGATGAGGGTGTTTGAGGAGAATTGGGGAAGTGTGTATGGAAACTTGAAAAATAGGGAGAACAAGTAGAGAGGAGGGGAGGATGGAGAGGTTTGAGCATGATGAGAGGTTGTGAAATTATTGGAAGATATAATTCTTGTGATAGTTTTCTTTGATCATTTGTGCTTTGTTTCTCTTGGAGTCAAGGGCACAGAGGGCCAAGAAACCGAAATGTTTCTTGGAGTTAGAAAGCCAGCTAGGCTCCTAGTTGGCAGGGAGGATTCCTTTGTTTTCACTCTGGGAAAGCGGGAAAAGAATGCTTGGAAGCGCCTAGGACTACATTACATTTGATGAGCTTCGACAAACTAAGGAAGATGTATTTTTCAGTGGTATTTTTTGTTGATATTTTGTATATACTTTTGTTTTAAGTTGCAAATATTAGAATTAACCTATTACTTATTTCATCATGCTATTTAGATTTATCATTGAGAAAATGTAGAAGAATTGTGTAAAAAAAAAATCAATGAAATTATGTTAAAGCAAAGTTGTTATTATGTATGTATTTAATAAATGATTAATTGCTTAGCATCGTGTAGAGAGGTGTTACACAGAAGCCCAAAATTTATTGGCACAACAATAGCTTATTATGTTAAAGAACCCATTTCCACATGGGAAAAATATGACTCAAGCCTCTTCGAGCACGGATGGGGGCAGTCAGGGACCCCCTCCATCTTCTAGTAATCCCTGGGTCGTGAAATTTTATTTGATGAAAGGTGACAATTACATATAAACTAGGGCACACGATTACGGAATGCCGAAAACTGATGAAAAGGGTAAGGAAGCCATAAGCTCATCCATTCCTCTCCGGATTGATAATATGATGGGTGAAACGATGGCACGCATCCCGAAAGGGGTGTTCAATAAATCTTCACATAATATGAACGCGAGGACCACCCATAATTACTCTTTGGTGGATAATTTGTCACAAACCCCTTGCGTGATGTCTTCTTTGGAAGTCCTCCAGATCTTCCCTTCACAAAGAAAGGCTTTGTTGTCCTCTTTCGGATGTATTGAGACCAGTAATATGGGAATGATCATGCTCGATACAACCAACTTGAAACTTCGTCTCCCTTACCATGTGGTGTTTCAGATAGTAGTGGCTCATCCCATGAAATATTTTACTCAGAATATTTTTCGTACGGTGGTTGATGAGGGCACCTCGACTTGCATGATGTCGTTGGCATGTTGGAAGGCCATTGGCCAACCTAATTTGTCTTTGTCACCTACTCTGCTTACTTCTTTTGACAGTCATTCTTTCAAACCACATGGAATCATCCCTTCTTTCCCCTTGCAGTTAGGAGGGAAGACCGTGTGCGTCGAATTTGAAGTGGTCGATGCACCTCTCGACTACAACCTTCTGTTTGGAAGGAGTTGGACCTATGCAATGCATGCGGTGGTTGCCACAGTTTTTTGGGTCTTGTTGTTTCCACACGAGGGTCGAATCATAACCATTGACCAATTGTCCTTCTCCCGGCTTGACCCTTCATCGTGGGCATCCATGGTCCCGATGATTGATAACCCTCAGCCTGACATTGTTAATGTAGGGGTTGGTGTTACGAGGAAAATCTCTCTATGGCTAGGGTAAAACAAAAGAAATAGGTATGACTGTAGAAATCAACTATTTCCCATAAACATGCTATAAAAACAATGTGCAAGCGAGATAAGAAAGGGAACTACCTCCTCCAGATGTTTGATGATGTCCATCATTGAGTACTTTGACCCAAAGATTTATGCCTACAACAAGTTCTCAACAAACAAGTGAAGCAAGCATATAGTGATAATATAAAAGGTTAGCACATTAGATAGCATAATCTATTAATATACAAAACAAACATGCCCATGGATAATAACTCATATATTTGCAAGATATCAATTGGATGGGAAATGAGTATTTCTATTAATAAATGATCAACATAAGTGAAAATACTACAAACTTTCATTTCGGCATGGTTCGGAACCGAGAAACCAAGTTCCTTCCAGCTGGGCCTCCACCACTTAAATCCTCCACCAAAGGAAATCTCATAGAAGGGAGACAACGAGGTTCTCCATCAATAAGGGAAGATCTTGGGGGATGAACATTGAGTTTAGACTTAAAGGAAAAAGGGATGCAGACTCAATATGAAGTAAATAATTTCTCTAGAGTAACTTTTCTCTCAAAGTTGAATTCTCTCTCATTTTCCATATCTCAGAATTGGCTTATTTATAGCATTCAAAATGCAACTGAAGGGTCGAGTAAGAATGTTTCCAGTATATGAAAGGCAAAGGATCATAGATCTCCTATCGTGACATGGAAACACGACATTTAATTTTCATTTTCTGGCACAAATCCTGATGTACGCGAGCTGTAGTGAAGAAGCTTACGTATGCGCTTGTTGTATAGGGTGCAAGATGCATATAAGTGGAAAAAATTTATATTTTTTTCTCTGGATTTATCAATCAAGGAAAGCGAGTCTGCATAGGGAAATGGAATAAGGCCCTCTCTGCAATATTGCATAGGGTGAGGCAAATATTTCTCTAACAGATGTCCCCTAATGTGTGCGGTCATAGGAGTATATGCAATGGCCGAAATACATTATAAATAACCCAGAAGTGGAGTGGTAGGAGACCAGCTGGCTGAACTCAATTTCACATTACATTCTGTACTGACTTTTCATACATGGCTGCCAAAAACACACTTCAGATCCATGTGAAAATATACCAAATAAGTGTATGTGGCCATGAATAGGCAAATACAAATGTTGTTACATGCCAAGAGTTTTCATAGTCATGAGCAAGGCCCAGTAGAACCAGTCTCGGAAAACCAAGATGAGGATATCTGTATACCATGGAGCACAATTTGATCTCCCATGATCACTAAAGTCATATAGGTATTGGTCCAATTAAAACAAGGCAACAACTCAAGAAATTTGTGGCCACTAGTGATGTCTTCAAGTATTCTACACAATCTTCCAAAGTTGCAAGTCTACATCATGTGAATAAAGGATTTGAGGTCGAACACAATGAGACATCATTTGATTACTGGTCATTGATGTATACCATTAACAAATGTGAGACAGCCTAACAATAATGAAAGTAGGTATCAAGGCACCGAGTACATTCTTACAAGTGTGAATAGAGGATTCGGTGTCAAACACCTGAAGAATCCATCGATTAGGAGACATTGATGTATTCCCAATTGTCGATGGCAAGAGAGTCTGGCACTAATGAATGCAAGCCTCAAGGTAATCATAAGACTCTAGGCCCCGTTTCCAGAATAAATGGGTTGATGTCGATGGAAAGAGACCCACTGAAAGGAGAGAATTAAGGAATCTCTCATCAGTCAGCACGAGGTACAAAGAAGGAGCTTCATGAAATGGTGGAAATCAAATGAAGAATAAGTTCACAAACGAACGATCCTGTGCATATTTCGCGTGTGCCAAGTGTTTGCACCCTCTTCGTCACCTTGGTGAGTGTTGAAACAGACCTTGATTTTTTGATCTTGAGGATAAAAAAAAATTGTATCTTTGAGTCTTTGCATTTTATAAATTTCCTAAAGCAAAAATTTTCATCTCCGACGAATTCAAAATTACCTTTAAGATTCATTTTTGGACAAAGAACGATAAAAATCTAAAAGAATATAAGTTTCCCAATATTATTAGAAATAATCTTCAAAAAAAGGGACATTGATCTAAAAACTTAAGGAATTTTAGATTCACATCGGGATATCGGGATTCAGAGTTTTGCGCGAACAAATGTTCAATGCATATTGAATAGCGAAATCCCGATTCGCGATTTCCCGATACATTAATCCTTAATTAAAAACATCATTTACTTAAATCATAATTAAAAAGGGTTTAAACCTTAAGTTAATCATATCGGGATATTGTGATTCGCGATTTTATGAGAACAAACAAACTTGTCATCGTATTCTCTGATTTCCCGATTTTGCGATATAATTAATTCTTAAGTGAAGATTAGAATTAATCTAATTACTGCTAAGTATGATCAAAAACAAATAATCATATCGGGATATCGTGATTCGCGATTTTGCAAACAACAGTTTTCACGTCATTGGATTTCCCGATTTCCCGATCCTCGATTTTCCGATTAATGAAATCTCGTAAAAACTAATCTGGATTAATTAAGATAATAAAAATGTTTTAACTTAAACAATACATCGCGATTTCAGCGATCGGGGTTCTTCAATGTCTTGTTTCCTTGGCATTAAAAGTTCCGAAACTCCGATACGAATGTTTTTAAGTTTAATCCCAGATTAACACAAATTAATTATTCTTAGAAACAAGGTTTAAGGTCTAAACTTTGTACGACAATTGTCCAATTTGGTAAGTTTCTATTATATTTGAAAATATTGGGAAAGCTCAAGTACAAACATTAAACGCACATATTCGGGGATATCTTTTGCATTTATTTCATAACAGAGGTACAAATCTCGATGATGTTATGATATATTCGAAATAAATTTTGAAACGTTTACATTATTATTTCGAAGCTAAATTCTTCTCTGTTACAGGTATCCAAGTGAACACAAAGCTATGGTGCCCAAAAAGGCTTCTAAGAAAACTGAAGAGAAACCAGAAGGTGACATTATTTCAGACACTACTGCATCTGGGGTACACTCTGTCAAGTCATGGAGTGGAATTGCCGAAATATTAGAAGAGGAGTTGAAGTATGCGGCCACCAATTCACATAATCATCTCCGAGATATCGCTGAGACTGAGCTTCATAAAATTGTTACACGACCGAGACTCTTTTCATACACCGATATGATTTCCTGGGCACTGGATAAAGTGGATGTTCCGACCAGAAGTATTCTAAACGAGCAAGGATCTGTTATCGGGTCATTCAGGCCTGAACATATACAAGTAATGTATAATCTTTCGCCTAATTATAGACACACTTATAATTCTGAGTTTGTAGCTTCATTTCAAAAAAAAGAGTGCGTTGAAGGTGGCCAAACATACCCTGACATGATAAGAGGATGGGCTAGAGATGAAAACAAGTTTAGGGCCGATTCACATGGAATTTATGCCACAGCTTCTTTAAATGAATATATGGTTTACGTAGCAATGATGTTATGTAGACTATATGGAAAAAAGGATCCTTATCACTTTAGTGAAGAATGGACACCTTTCTTAGAAGAAGTTTCAGAGGGGCGCAGTTTCAATTGGCATAAAGTTTTATCAGATAACATCACTTCAGAGGTTATAAATTACAAAACAGCTAGGTCAAAGGGACAGCCAGTGGCTTTTACATGTCAACTTATATCATGGATGCCATTTGTTTTATGACTCCTTTCCCATTAATGAATTAGAGTTGGAATGCCTCTTTCCCAGAACCTGTCCATAAGTACCACTCAGCTCTGTGGGAAGAAAATGCAAAAAATGCTTTCTATGAGGTTTGCCATTTTGTAATTATTCCTCTACACAGAATGTTCTTAGGATGCGAACCTCCTCGCATTTCCAATACCATCATAGGAAACCTCAAATCAGTTGTTGATTGGTTCATTGAAGAAAAATTTTCCTACGTGAGAGTTTATGGTTGTTTTATTCTGCCTCATGCATTGCCCAAAATTTTACCAGATAGGTTAATATGTAGAGAAGTGGCTTATCAGTTGGTAAATGGTGGTATTGGGCTAGAATTAAAAGCTCAGCAGAAAAAGGTATGGCCATCTTTTCCTGTTTATCTAGGAAAATTTGCTTTATTAAACATAGGTCATTCTAAGGCAGAATCCGAATCATTGAGTGAAGTGAAACTAGTGGACATAGAACAAAGGAAACACGATCCATACCAGATAATCAATCGGCATGTCACACAATGTGTTTTGAAAGCATATGAGCATGAGGTCTCAGTTTATGATGACGGTTTTAGAAATGCTAAATCTTATGAGGAAGTTCAGAGTAGAGTGCAAACCTTGTCACCTGATGCACAAGTGAGGTTTACATCTTTCCAAAGGAATAGAAGACAATGTTTGCCAAAGATCTTACAAGGCGAAATGATAACATCAGCACAAGAGCAAGAAATAATTCCTCTAGGGTTTGAAACCATTATTCAGTATGATGCAAGTGATAAAGATAAATTGAAAGAGTCTGAAATACCTCCTCAAAATACAGAGGAATCTCAGACCAAAGAAACACAGACAGAAAAGGGAAAAGGAATAGAAACAAGCATTATAGACCTTGATGATATTCCAGAAAAGGTTGGGGGAACAGTTTCACAAGAACTGGGTAGTCCTATTACAGCATTAACTCCACTCCAATCAACTTTTGGAACCCCTCATGAAGGAGTTCTATATGTAAATGATTTAGATCCAATCACAAGGGACGAAATTCCTTCATCGGACTATTTTTTCAGCAAAAAATGAAGGGTTGTCTTGAAACAGGAATTACATCCTGTGGGAGAAAGAATGGTTAAAAAACATAAAATCATCATTGACGGAAAGAAGCTAAAACAAGGAGAATTTGCAACTGAGATAGCAGGAACCATGGGAGCAATAGCATCAGCCAATATGTATTCTGTAGGAAATCTAACCACCATGCTAAAGCAGAAGGATCGGGAAATAGTTCAACTACAGGACAGGTTAAAGGAGAATGAAAAAATTATTGGCTGGGGAATACAAAAAGGTATAGAACAATCTAGACTTAAAGACATCCAAGAAATTCAAAAGTTAAATGAAAACTTGGCCGAGGCAAAACATATGATACAGAGGACCCAAGAACAAGTGCAGAAGTTGGGCAATGAAAATAAAAATATGCAAGACAAAATCACTGCAATTACTAACCAAATGATTGAAATGGAACAGTTCAAGACTAAAGCATCAGAGATATATATAAATATTGAGGAAGAACGACAGAAGCTATTTTGTAATCTGGAGATCATCCAGAATTATTTCCAAGAATCCAAAAGGTCTATGGAAAAGGTAGTACAAAAAGAAAGAGAAGCTAAAGTAGCAAGAAATTTCTTCCAAAATATAATAACCTCTATGCAAAGAGAAGAAACTAGAAAACCACAGAAATTATCCATTTCGGAGCAGTTGAAAGGAGACATAATGATAAAGGTTTGGGAAACAAAATTGGAAGGATATAAAAGAATGACAAAAGGATTCAGTGAAGATTGTCAAAAGATCTTTGATTCTATGGAAAAAGATTCAGCACAGATCGGGACAGATGGCTTTTCCGAGTTGTTAGGAGAAATCAACATCAACAGGCATCAGCTGAGAATAAAAGAAGAACTTGAGGAAAAGAGAGCGGAGATCTCAAATGTTAAAGCAATCAACATTGCACAAATTGAGAAGTGGATGATGGCTCCAAGTTCGCAATTGGAAAAAGTTAAATTCACCGAGAAAACAATAAGAGACCAGTTGCCAAGCCTACAAAGAAGTTTCTTCTCATTTGAAGCAAATGAAGTACCAGAGGCTCCTAAAATCCTGGTGAACTTTTTAGAGAAACATGTTCAGTACATAGAGCGAGATAAAGAAAGTTCTTCAACTCAAAGTTAAAACTTTGCAAACATTTCTATTTTTAGAATTTTGAAATAAATTGTAAACGATTGACATCAGTTTATGCAACCGAAATATTAGCAAGTTGGTTAGTTACCAACTGAAGATCTTCTTAGAAATGTATAAAGATGGTTTCAAGAGGCTGAAAGAGGGCTTCAGAAATTTTGTGAGAAAGCCATTTTTGTACGGCCAACTTTAAAGTTTATTGGAATATAATACGCAACAAGATTCTGGATCCTGCAATTTCATGACTATGTTTCTTTCCCTGTCTATTATCATTTGTTAAATCTTCTTCTTAATGTGTGTTTCTAGCAAATAAATCAATTTGATATTATAGGCATAGTGTTTATCGTTTCAGATTGGTTTGGATGTTGAATGCATTACATTTTTTCCTCTGAGATTACTTTAGTAATTTTAAGACCTGTAATTCTTATGTTCCTTAATATTTCTCTTTGTTAGAAATCATGTTTCTCTTTCCTTATTGTTAATTGAAATATAAGATTCTTTCCAGATAAAAGCCTTATATCTCTCTCTGTTGTGTTTCATTGTCTACAATCTCAAAATTGTCACAAAACCAGGAAACGGCCTTGATTGTGATTTTACATGACTGCGTTAAATTTTGAAGTTACTCCATTAATATAATCTCTCAAAGTCTGAAGTAACCAATGTACAAAAAACCTTTTTACAAAACCTTTAAAAATCCTATCACCCATGACAGCTCCTAACGGCAGGAAACCTAACGTAGAACCTAGTCTATAGGATCAAACCAACATTTCCCTAAACCTATTTAATGCCATCTTACAAACTGCCACAAATAGGGATGAATTAGAAAGATCGTGGGCCACAATCGAACGTGATATAAGCATCCAAGAGCAACGGGAAGCGAGACAGAGACAGTTGAGAAACAGAATCTAATCTAGTCTTCCTTTGTTTCTTTGTTAAAAAGTATTATCCTAAAAGTCTTTAGTTGGATGCCTTGACGGTGTGTTTTATAGCCTTAAAACACAAACTCAGGAACAACATCTTTTTGGCGTCGTTGTCGGGGAACGAAGAAATGAATTATTTCCCTGGGAAGAACGACATTGACACTTTCTGTTGTTGATAGTGAACAAGAACATAAAACTTTCTAAGGCTAAATTATCTTTCACTTGGCGACTCCACATTTAATAAACTAGCTAGTAGCCGTAAAAACACTAGGAAAAACCCGGATAGCAAACAGACCTCGCCAGTCTCTAATCCAGAAAAAATCTTAAAATCAAGAAAATCAATTAAACAAATCCTTTTATCAACTTATACTACAGATCGGCTTGATTTTACACATTCAAATTCATCAGAAACTTTTGAAAGATCACTTTCGCTTCCACCCTCTTGTGACTCTTTTTCTTTTCCCTAAGTTTTGTCTCCTGTCTTCCAAGAATCTTCTCCACACTATGTCCCAACTTCAGTTCCAAACCTAACCATGGAGGGACAAGTAAGTGGAGGAGGTGGAGGAGGTGGTGGAGGTGGAGGGAATCAAATACCAGTCCCTGTGATTTTCACCAAAGTGACCGCTAGGTATGCTCCCCTAGTTCTTCCTGCCCCTCTTCATGATCTTCCTGAAAAACTATATGAAGAGCCTCCCTAAATTTACAGGGGAGGGTGATCTAACTGCACAAGAACATATCAATTTTTTCAATCAATTTGCAGATATACTTGGAATAGAACATGAAGATGTTTATTCCAGATTACTCGTCCAAACTTTTGAAGGACAGGTAAGAACCTGGTTTTGATCCCTCCCATCCGGATCATTAAGATCTTATGAAGAACTGGAGAGTGTGTTTATCAGGCAGTGGGGTGAGAGAAAAGATCACCTCTACTACCTAACCGAATTCGGAGCCCTAAAAAAGAAAAATTATGAGTCGGTGTTGGAATTCACACAAAGATTTAATAAATTATATAATAAAATTCCAGCTGAAGTTAAACCCTCATAGCCTTCAGCCAAAGTAACTTATGCTGGTGCTTTTGATCCCGACTTTGCTTTACTATTAAGGGAAATAAGATCATTAGATCTTCCTAAAATGCAAGATGATGCAGTCGAAATCGAATCTAATATGATGGCATCATGAAAGCTTAAAGCAAAGACAAAAAATGTAAATAAAGAAAATAGAAAATTTAAAGAACAAGGTGGACCTTCAGGGTCAGGAAAATCGGTTGGAGATAAAATAGATGAGATGGCCAGGGTCATCCAACAACTATCAAACAAAATTTCAAAAATGGAGTTGGGAAAAACCAGAAGAGAAAATTTTCCCAGAAAGGATTTCCAAAAAAATCCTGAACCTCAGGGACCACATAAAACATTAAAAAATGAAGATCAAAAAATTCAAGCACCTTTTAAATGTGAAGATTATATTGGAGAAGAAGACTTCGACTATTTTGAAGAATTGGATGAAGATATTAGTAATCTGGGTGATGATAATAGGTATCCTTATTTATATAGACAGGATTATGAAGCATCCCTGATTAAAGAAAGTAAATCAGAAGATAAAGTTAGCAATAATGCCAGTGATGATCATACATATCAAAGTATTGCAGATGACATTATTGCTGATTTGCAGGGAAAATATAATCTGAGACCCAGAAATAAAAATCCTTCTAATGTTCAAACAAAGAAAGTTTTACTTAGAAAGGACACTGATGAAGAAAACCCAAAAGTTGCAGATAAACAGTCTGTAAAACGAAATACCACAGATAACCCTGTACAGTTAGAGCCAGTAGGAACTACCTCTGTAAATACACAAGCCCCAATAAAAGAAAATAAGGTTACATCACAACGTAAAACTGAGAAAAAGGTTATGGAAGCCCCACACACTGAAAGTGACAAGGCCTTAGGCAACTTTAACTTAGAAAACGAAATAAGCAAGATCAAAATTCCTATCCCCCTTGTCGAATTAGCTAAAAATCCAGTATACTGAAAGCAAATAGCTAAAATGATAAATTTTTCTGAGAAGGAAAGTCTGGCCGACACAATTAACTTAGAAGATGATAAACCTATCATAGTTTTCGGTCCGCACGTAGAAGGAGCAAAAGAAACAGTGGCTCCTTTTTATATCACACTTACTATTTTTTACCACCTTTTACACAACTGTATGTTGGACTCTGGAGCTTCACATAATGTCATGCCTAAAGAAATAATGGATAAACTTGGTCTCGAAGTCACAAGACCCTATGGTGATCTGTATTCTTTTGATTCTAGGAGAGTTAAATGCATAGGGATGATTAAATACCTAGTAGTTAACTTGGCTCAGATACCCTCTAAAAGCGTCTGTATGGATGTGGTAGTTGCAGATATTCCCCCAAAATACGGAATGATACTATCTATATCATGGGGTGATAAGCTTGGAGGATCCATCCAGTTAGATATGACATATGCTACGATCCCTGTTTTCGGAGGACAATTCACTCATTTATACAGGGAAACTCGGATGGCATTCACTGTGAGTGACCCAAAAAATCCCAAAACTCACCCAGTGTATATCGCAGATCAAGATTTAGGGAACTGTATATTATCATTAGATGATGATTTTGAGATAGATGTAGATGATAAAGATACAGAAGAAAAAATTCAAAAAAATGAAATAAAAGAAAATGTATATAATACTGGTACATGGAAAATGTTTTTTGATGGTGCTTCCTCCTATCTTGGAGCTGGGGCNGATGTAGATGATAAAGATACAGAAGAAAAAATTCAAAAAAATGAAATAAAAGAAAATGTATATAATACTGGTACATGGAAAATGTTTTTTGATGGTGCTTCCTCCTATCTTGGAGCTGGGGCTGGAGTACTCCTTATTGCCCCTGATGATCAATTTGTCATTCCTTTTTCTTATAGGCTCCAGTGGTACATAGACTGTACAAATAATGTATGTGAATATGAGGCTTTAGTACTAGGTTTAGAAGCTGAAAGAAAAATGAAAATTAAAAATATTGAAGTCTTTGGGGATGCTGAATTAATCATAAAACAAGTAAACCGGCAATATCAAGAGAAACATACTAGATTAAGGACTTATAGAAACTGTGTATGGTATTTAATTGAAAACTTCTTCACTTCTGCGAATTTCCATTTTGTCCCTAGATCCGAAAACCAACAGGTCGATGCCTTAGCTAAAGCTGCATCAACGTTTAGCCCCCCAACGGCTTTTAATTTAAAATACCATATTCAAATGAGGCATCGCCCTTCCATACCTGATAATGTACAACATTGGCAAGTTTTCGAAGATGATGATCAACTTAGAAAATTTCTTGAATCTTTAGATGAGTTTTTAGAAACATATAATGATCAGGAGAATCAAAATGATCCTTTTTGGATCATGCAGGAAGGTGAAGATGCAAAAGAGTTTCATGATAAAATAGCTGATCACCGGATGCTTGTTTTAAAAAATAATCAAATCCCCAAAGGTCTGATACCTTTAGAAAGACTCTTTAATAAATATGACATGCCTTCTAAGACTACTCTACAACCTCAACCAGAAGAGGTTGAAGACTGTAACATAGGAACTGTAGATAATCCCAGAATGGTTAAGTTATCTAAATTTTTGTCATTAGAAAATAAAAAAAAATATACAGAGTTATTGAAAAAATATAAGGATGTCTTTGCATGGTCGTACGAAGACTTGAAAACATATGACACCTCAGTGATAGAACAAAAAATACTACTTAAACCAGGTGTCAAACCTTTCAAGCAAAAACTCAGACAGTTTAACCCGATCTTATTACATGTCATTGAGAAAGAGGTTAAAAAACTTTTAGACGCTAAGATTATTGTTCCCTTAAGATATTCTGACTGGGTTGCCAATCTCGTACTAGTAAGAAAGAAAAATAGGGAAATCAAACTATGCGTTGACTTTAGAAATTTAAATAAATCTTCTCTTAAAGACAACTATCCTCTACCAAAAATGGATCACGTGCTGGAGAAAGTAGTAGGAGCTTCTAGAATGTCCATGATTGATGGCTTCTCAGGGTACAATCAAATTGTTGTAAGCGAGCCTGATAGGGAAAAAACTGCATTCACCACTCCCTGGGGTACTTTTATGTATGATAAAATTCCATTCGAACTAATGAATGCAGGAGCCACTTTTCAACGAGTAATGGATATTGCCTTTGTCGGCGAACGAGATAAGTTTGTAGTTATATATCTGGATGATCTCACTGTTTTTTCGAAATCAGATGAAGAACATATCATTCATTTAAAACAAACTTTTGAAAAATGTCGTAAGTATGGTCTTTCATTAAATCCAAAAAAATCTCATTTCGCCATGTAGGAAGGCAAGTTGTTAGGTCATATTGTATCACGATATGGTATCAGAATCGATCCTAAAAGAATAGAGGCCATAGAAACGTTATCTATTCCTAGAAATGTTAAAGAGATTCAATCCTTTTTAGGAAAAATAATTTTTTTGAGAAGATTCGTTCCTAACTTTGCTGAGATTGTTAAATTGATTACAGATATGCTCAAGAAGAACAATGAAGTTAAGTCGACAACAAAAGCAAAGGCATCCTTTGCCAACATTAAAAAATTCATAAGTGAAGCACCAATGTTAGCAAGTCCTGATTACCTTAAGGATTTCCTCATTTTTTCTTTTGCTTCTGAACATACTCTGGCTGTTGTTCTCCTGCAGAAGAATGAGGAAGGTTTTGAGCAGCCCATCTCCTTTTTCAGTAAAAACCTCCGAGACGCTGAGCTTAAATACAACATAATGGAAAAAAAAGCTTACACAATGGTTAAAGCATTGAAGGCGTTTAGAACATATGTATTACATTCCAAAATCATTGCATATGTACCTACCAATGCTGTAAAGGATATCTTAGTACAAGCAGACATTGACGGTAAGAGGGGTAGATGGCTTGCAAAAATTCAGGAATTTGACTTGGAGGTTAAACCAACTAAACTAGTAAAAGGAGAGGGTTTAGCCAGACTACTAGCCGAATCTAATTTTCGGGCTCTTCGGATGAACAACCCTCAAGAGGAAGATGGATGGATAGATATGAATGAAATTGATGATCAAATAATTGAAAACAAGATTGAAGACAAATTCATTTCGTCTGAATGGTATAAAGATATAGTAACATATCTTTTAACTTTGAAATGTACAGATGAATTTTCATCTTCCAAAGCTAGAACTTTGAAACTACATGCAGTTAAATATTTCATTTCTGAGAACAAATTATACTGGAAAGACCCTCTTGGTTTCCTCTTAGTTTGCTTGGTCGAATCAGAGATAGAGGAAGTTATCAGTCAGTTTCATGAAGGGGTCTGTGGAGGACATCATGCTTGGAGAGAAACAACATATAAAATTCTAAGGGTTGGTTATTACTAGCCCAAGCTTTTCCCAGATGTCAATGCCAGGGTAAGAACTTGTAACCCTTGTCAAATTTTCACTGGAAAACAGAAGCTTCCTGCTATGTCGTTAGTTCCAGTTAAAACAGAAGCCCCTTTTCAGCAATGGGGGCTTGATTTCATAGGTGAGATAAATCCACATTCAAGCGCTCAACATAGGTGGATTCTCACTGCCATAGATTACTTCACTAAGTGGGTGGAGCAAATACCCACCAGGAAGGCCACCGATTCAGTGGTGATAGATTTTTTGGAAGAAAATATATTGGCAAGATTTGGATGTCCTAGAAAAATAGTAACAAATAACGCTCAAGCTTTCAAGTCAATGACAATGATCAGTTTTTGTCAAAAGTATAACATTGTATTAGGACATTCCATAGCATATTATCCACAAGGGAACGATCTAGCTGAATTTTCTAATAAGAGCTTGATCAACATAATTAAGAAAGTCTTAAATGAAAATAAAAGATCTTGGCACTTACATTTAAAGTATGCTTTATGGGAAAATCGAATAGGAACGAAGAAATCTATTGGTACCTCACCATTTCAAATGGTTTATGGCATAGATGTAGTATTACCCATAAACTTAGCACTCCCTATAATGAAGTTGTGGCAGGATGAGAAGGAAGAGCCCAATCCTCTCACCAGAAGGATAAACCAATTAATTGAAGTCCAGCAGCACAGGGATGTGATAGATGAAAAGCTGCAGAAGTACCAGGATAATATGAAGCTTCTATTTGATCGCAAGGCCAAGAATATAAACTTTCTTCCAGGAGATCTAGTCCTGAGGTGGGATGCTCGAAAGGAAGATTCGGGTAAAAACGGTAAATTTGATCACATCTGGTATGGACCTTTTAAAATATCATCTTCTGAAGGTAAAAACTCTTTTCTACTGGAAAATTTAGATGGTAAGATCCTAAATGCCCCTGTCAATGCACGATTCTTAAAGCATTACATGGAATAAAACATAAATAAAAAATAAAAAATAAATAAAAAATTAAAATAAAATATAATAAATTTGTACATACAGGTTTCTTTCTCAAATTGTTAAAAAACTATTTTGTCAAAAATAATTTTTTTCTAAAAAACACAATAAAAATAAATAAAAATCCATAGAGTTATTTTTGAGATTATATCTGAGGTATTCTGGTTTTACATTTTTGAAAAGTTACCTTTAATACCCTCAGTTTTAACTTTTGAAAAAAAAAAAAAAGTGTGTCAGAGTTGAAGAGATTTTATATTCACTTTGAAAATCATCAAATGTTTGAAGTCAGATATGTCGGTTTTCATGTTTTTCTCTCTGACTAAAAATGGTTAAATTTGAGATTAATTATGCATATCTTAAGTTGTTTAACAGTTTGTCTGAACTATTTAAGCTTACTCAAAAGAAGATCCCTTGAAAATGTATTCCCTTTTTCTCTATAGACTTAGGAAGTTTTGAAGGTTGAGAAAAGTTGGTCTAGAGTAGTCAAAATAGTTGACAATCCTTTATCATAAAACTTTATACAGATTACCAACCCTGATATATTAAGTATCATTGATTTCCCCCGCTTCGTAAGCATGAGCTAACTATAAGACAGATGGTGAAAGGAAATTCATAATTGATTGCCCCCATCTAGTCCTATAGACGATGAAAGGAAATTCATAATTGATTTCCCCCATCTAGTCCTACAGACGATGAAAGGAAATTCATTTAAATGATTGCCCTCGTCTGAAAATATAAAATAGATAACTTCACCGGGCTACTGAACAGGCCTGCTCGCAGTGAAGCAATGTCTAAACATAAAATTAGCATTCGAAGCGATGAAAGGAAATTCAGTAAAAAGGGATAGATAACTTCACCGGGGTACTGAACAGGCCCGCTGGCAGTGAAGCAATATCTGAGGTAACTGTAAGGTTGTCACACTTATCTATAACTCTATTCTAGTTATCAATTTTTCGAAAACTGGATATTCGTCTTAAGTTAAATAAAGCTTCCCAGTTTTAAATTGATGAATTTTGTTTCGATTGATGCAAGCTGAAAAAGTTCAATAATTTGTTGAGCTCCTAAAGATTGTCCTAATCATCTCAATACTAACTCAATTTTGGAAGGAGAAGGAAAACTTTGAAGAAGATTCTATCTGAATTTCAAACAAGTAATAAGTTTTGGAAAGGCTTTCAAAGACCGTACGTGTTATCTTTCTTACTCCTTGATCAGTTTATCAGAAATAAACCCTTGACCCCATTACCCAATGAAGGCACCGAGTCTGCATGTTCTCCTCGTCCCACAGGGAGACGAGGTCCCCAGTTGGAGCCTATGTTGAAACAGACCTTGATTTTTTGATCTTGAGGATAATTTTTTTTTGTATCTTTGAGTCTTTGCATTTTATAAATTTCCTAAAGAAAAAATTTTCATCTCCGACGAATTCAAAATTACCTTTAAGATTCATTTTTGGACAAAGAATGATAAAAATCTAAAAGATAATGAGTTTCCCAATATTATTCGAAATAATCTTCAAAAAAAGGGACATTGATCTAAAAACTTAAGGAATTTTAGATTCACATCGGGATATCGGGATTCGGAGTTTTGCGCGAACAAATGTTCAATGCATATTGAATAGCGAAATCTCGATTCACGATTTCCCGATACATTAATCCTTAATTAAAAACATCATTTACTTAAATCATAATTAAAAAGGGTTTAAACCTTAAGTTAATCATATTGGGATATCGTGATTCGCGATTTTGTGAGAACAAACAAACTTGTCATCGTATTCTCCGATTTCTCGATTTTGCGATAAAATTAATTCTTAAGTGAAGCTTAGAATTAATCTAATTACTGCTAAGTATAATAAAAAACAAATAATCATATCGGGATATCGTGATTCACGATTTTGCGAACAACAGTTTTCATGTCATTGGATTTCCCGATTTCCCGATCCCCGATTTCCCGATTAATGAAATCCCGTAAAAACTAATCTGGATTAATTAAGATAATAAAAATGTTTTAACTTAAACAATACATCGCGATTTCGGCGATTGGGGTTCTTCAATGTCTTGTTTCCTTGGCATTAAAAGTTCCGAAACTCCGATACGAATGTTTTTAAGTTTAATCCCTCATTAACACAAATTAATCATTCTTAGAAACAAGGTTTAAGGTCTAAACTTTGTACGACAATTGTCCAATTTGGTAAGTTTCTATTATATTTGAAAATATTGGGAAATCTCAAGTACAAACATTAAACGCACATATTCGGGGATATCTTTTGCATTTATTTCATAACAGAGGTACAAATCTCGATGATGTTATGATATATTCGAAATAAATTTTGAAACGTTTACGTTATTATTTCGAAGCTAAATTATTCTCTGTTACAGGTATCCAAGTGAACACAGAGCTATGGCGCCCAAAAAGGCTTCTAAGAAAACTGAAGAGCAACCAGAAGGTGACATTATTTCAGACACTACTGCATCTGGGGTACACTCTGTCAAGTCATGGAGTGGAATTGTCGAAATATTAGAAGAGGAGTTGAAGTATGCGGCCACCGATTCGAATAATCATCTCCGAGATATCGCTGAGACTGAGCTTCATAAAATTGTTGCACAGTCGAGACTCTTTTCATACACCAATATGATTTCTTGGGCACTGGATAAAGTGGATGTTCCGACCAGAAGTATTCTGAACGAGCAAGGAGTTGTTATCGGCTCATTCAGGCCTGAACATATACAAGTAATGTATAAGCTTTTGCCTAATTATAGACACACTTATAATTATGAGTTTGTAGCTGCATTTCAAAAAAAAGAGTGCGTTGAAGGGGGCCAAACATACCCTGACATGATAAGAGGATGGGCTAGAGATGAAAACAAGTTTAGGGCCGTTTCACATGGAATTTATGCCACAGCTTCTTTAAATGAATATATGGTTTACGTAGCAATGATGTTATGTAGACTATATGGAAAAAAGGATCCTTATCACTTTAGTGCAGAATGGACACCTTTCTTAGAAGAAGTTTCAGAGGGGCGCAGTTTCAATTGGCATAAGATTTTATCAGATAACATCACTTCAGAGGTTATAAATTACAAAACAGCTAGGTCAAAGGGACAACCAGTGGCCTTTTACATGTCAACTTATATCATGGATGCCATTTGTTTTATGACTCCTTTCCCATTAATGAATTGGAGTTGGAATGCCTCTTGCCCAGAATCTGTCCATAAGTACCACTCAGCTCTGTGCGAAGAAAATGCAAAAAACGCTCTTTATGAGGTTTTCCATTATGTAATTATTCCTCTACACAGAATGTTCTTGGGATGCGAACCTCCTCGCATTTCCAATACCATCATAGGAAACCTCAAATCAGTTGTTGATTGGTTCATTGAAGAAATTTTTTCCTACGTGAGAGTTTATGGCTGTTCTATTCCGCCTCATGCATTGCCCAAAATTTTACCAGACAGGTTAATATGTAGAGAAGTGGCTTATCAGTTGGTAAATGGTGGTATTGGGCTAGAATTAAAAGCTCAGCAGAAAAAGGTATGGCCATCTTTTCCTGTTTATCTAGGAAAATTTGATTTATTAAACATAGGTCATTCTAAGGCAGAAGCCAAATCATTGAGTGAAGTGAAACTAGTGGACATAGAACAAAGGAAACACGATCCATACCAGATAATCAATCAGCATGTCACACAATGTGGTTTGAAAGCATATGAGCATGAGGTCTCAGTTTATGATGACGTTTTTAGAAATGCTAAATCTTATGAGGAAGTTCAGAGTAGAGTGCAAACCTTGTCACATGATGCACGGGTGAGGTTTACATCTTTCCAAAGGAATAGAAGACAATGTCTACCAAAGATCCTACAAGGCGAAATGATAACATCAACACAAGAGAAAGAAATAATTCCTCCAGGGTTTGAAACCATTATTCAGTATGATGCAAGTGATAAAGATAAATTGAAAGAGTCTGAAATACCTCCTCAAAATACAGAGGAATCTCAGACCAAAGAAACACAGACAGAAAAGGGAAAAGGAATAGAAACAAGCATTATAGACCTTGATGATATTCCAGAAAAGGTTGGGGGAACAGTTTCACAAGAACTGGGTAGTCCTATTACAGCATTAACTCCACTCCAATCAACTTTTGGAACCCCTCATTAAGGAGTTATGTATGTAAATGATTTAGAGCCAATCACAAGGGACGAAATTCCTTCATCGGACTATTTTTTCAGCAAAAAACGAAGGGTTGTCTTGAAACAGGAATTACATCCTGTGGGAGAAAGAATGGTTAAAAAACATAAAATCATCATTGACGGAAAGAAGCTAAAAGAAGGAGAATTTTCCACTGAGCTAGCAGGAACCATGGGAGCAATAGCATCAGCCAATATGTATTATGTAGGAAATCTAACTACCATGCTAGAGCAGAAGGATCGGGAAATAGTTCAACTACAGGACAGGTTAAAGGAGAATGAAAAAATTATTGGTTGGGGAATACAAAAAGGTCTAGAACAAGCTAGACTTAAAGACATCCAAGAAATTCAAAAGTTAAATGAAAACTTGACCGAGGCAAAACATATGATACAGAGGACCCAAGAACAAGTGCAGAAGTTGGGCAATGAAAATAAAAATCTGCAAGATAAAATCACTGCAATTACTAACCAAGTGATTGAAATGGAAGAGTTCAAGACTAAAGCATCAGAGATATATATAAATATTGAGGAAGAACGACAGAAGATATTTTGTAATCTGGAGATCATCCAGAATTATTTCCAACAATCCAAAAGGTCTATGGAAAAGGTAGTACAAAAAGAAAGAGAAGCTAAAGTAGCAAGAAATTCCTTCCAAAAGATAATAACCTCTATGCAAAGAGAAGAAACTGGAAAACCACAGAAATTATCCATTTCGGAGCAGTTGAAAGGAGACATAATGATAAAGGTTTGGTAAACAAAATTGGAAGGATATAAAAGAATGACAAAAGGAGTCAGTGAAGATTGTCAAAAGATCTTTGATTCTATGGAAAAAGATTCAACACAGATCAGGATAGATGGCTTTTTCGAGTTGTTAGGAGAAATCGACATCAACAGGCATCGGCTGAAAATAAAAGAAGAACTTGAGGAAAAGAGAGCGGAGATCTCAAATGTTAAAGCAGTCAACATTGCAGAAATTGAGAAGTGGATGATGGCTCCAAGTTCGCAATTGGAAAAAGTTAAATTCACCGATAAAACAATAAGAGACCAGTTGCCAAGCCTACAAAGAAGTTTCTTCTCATTTGAAGAAAACGAAGTACCAGAGGCTCCTAAAATCCTGGTGAACTTTTTAGAGAAACATGTTCAGTACATAGAGCCAGATAAAGAAATTTCTTCAACTCAAAGTTAAAACTTTGCAAACATTTCTATTTTTAGAATTATGAAATAAATTGTAAACGGTTGACATCATTTTATGCAACCGAAATATTAGCAAGTTGGTTAGTTACCAATTGAATATCTTCTTATAAATGTATAAATATAGTTTCAAGAGGCTGAAACAGGGCTTCATAAATTTCGGGAGAAAGCCATTTTTGTACGGCCAGCTTTAAAGTTTATTGGAATATAATACGCAACAAGATTCTGGATCCTGCAATTTCGTGACTATGTTTCTTTCCCTATCTATTATCATTTGTTAAATCTTCTTCTTAATGTGTGTTTATAGCAAATAAATCAATTTGATATTATAGGTATAGTGTTTATCATTTCAGATTGGTTTGGATGTTGAATGCATTACAGTTTTTCCTCTGAGATTACTTTAGTAATTTTAATACCTGTAATTCTTTTGTTCCTTAATATTTCTCTTTGTTAGAAATCTTGTTTCTCTTTCCTTATTGTTAATTGAAATATAATATTCTTTCCAGATAAAAGCCTTATATCTCTCTCTGTTGTGTTTCATTGTCTACAATCTCAAAATTGTCACAAAACCAGGAAACGGCCTTGATTGTGATTTTACATGACTGCGTTAAATTTTGAAGTTGCTCCATTAATATAATCTCTCAAAGTATGAAGTAACCAATCTACAAAAAACCTTTTTACAAAACCTTTAAAAATCCTATCACCCATGATAGCTCCTAACGGCAGGCAACCTAACGTAGAACCTGGTCTACAGGATCAAACTAGCATTTCCCTAAACCTATTTAATGCCATCTTACAAACTGCCACAAATAGGGCTGAATTAGAAAGATCGTGGGCCGCAATCGAACGTGATATAAGCATCCAAGAGCAACGGGAAGCGAGACAGAAACAGTTGAGAAACTGAATCTGATCTAGTCTTCCTTTGTTTCTTTGTTAAAAAGTATTATCCTAAAAATCTTTAGTTGGATGCCTTGACGGTGTGTTTTATAGCCTTAAAACACAAACTCAGGAACAACATCTTTTTGGCGCCGTTGCCGGGGAACGAAGAAACGAATTATTTCCCTGGGAAGAACGACATTGACACTTTCTGCTGTTGATAGTGAACAAGAACAGAAAACTTTCTAAGGCTAAATTATCTTTCACTTGGCGACTCCACATTTAATAAACTGGCTAGTAGTCGTAAAAACACTAGGAAAGACCCGGATAGCAAATAAGAGGTGCTTACATGCCTAGTTGGGTCTTGCTGAGCATGACAGCTATAGAGGAAAGGGTTGGAGAAAGAAAAACAAAACTATAAGCAAGAATTACACTAAAACAAACTAAAATTATAAGCATATGGATATAAAGATAACAAAACACAAAAAGACCAATATCACCAATGTTTTTAGGCTGATATATTGATGAAATCAAAGCACAATGAATAAAGGGGACTATGAGTCCCTTCTTCCTCCAAAGGAAGGCTCTTGGACCCTCACGAACTTGCTCTCCTTACAACAAGAAAAAATAAAAATGGTGATGAAAGAACTCCTTTGCAAATCTACTCAATGGAGAGGTGGATTGCTCAATGAAATGGTGCCAAAATGATCTTGTCAAGGATGGAGTCCTTAAAAAAATATAGGCAGCATAACATTGCATGAAATTCCTCGAGAAAGTGAGATTTCTTCATGGCTTTTTATAGCATTGCATTGGGTGATTATGTAACTCCTTTGTAGTGTGAAAAGAGGCTCTTTAGGGCTTTATTAGGTCTTAGACCAGCCCACCATTCGGATTTAGCTCAGATTTGAGGGTCAAATCGGCTTGGGAGCTGATCCATAAGTGGTTGGGAGGCCGACCAATTCAATAAATGCGTCATTTAGCAGGTGCACGGGTTTTTGCACCAACAATCGCACATCGTGCGCGTATGCGCGCATGGTACGTTCTTGTTCCGCGCATGTGCACCTGCAGCCAACTTTTGTAAAGCGCTCTTCAATTTTTACTACTTTGTATAGTTTTTGACCTTTTTGGAATGCTGTGAAATTAATTCAGTGCCATGAATGACTTCATTATTGTTTGACAATGCTGAGTTCTTGTCGCCATGTGCGGACGAAATTTCAGTGATAACAGATGCCCCCTGATGGATGAGGTTAGGAGCATACGTATAGCCGAAATCCATCAATGTTTCTTCTACTAAGAATGTTGTTGTAAGATAGAGAAATAGTGGGATCGTTCAGAGTGATCCATTGGAGAAAAACGGAACCGGTAGGACCCGACCTTCTGAGAGTTGTGCAAAACAAAAAATAAAACTATGTACAAACGAGGCGAGCATGCCCCATGCTCGTGTTATGTAACTCTGAAAAAATATGACTGAAGTGTTGGTGTAGACAACTACAACGCCCTTGGGGGCGGTGATGATAAAGGTAGAAGACAATTCTGCAAAGGAACGTACTCTGAACAATAGGCAATGATCGTGGTAAGAAGCAACGACGATGATCTGGGCATTGATGGCCCTACCAAGTTTAGAGGTCTTCGGAAAATGATAAAAATAACTGCAATAGTAGAAAAGTAAGACCCACCATAACATGAGAAAGTGTTGGCGTCGAATGTTATGGGGGCCAACGACAGCAGGGAGCAATGGTGTTTCACCCTGTGTCGTCCAAGATCTCTCATTGAATGGAGAATGAGAATCAAGATACTGTCGCCCTTCTGGAAAATTGTGCTGACGTCGACGAAAGGGGAACGCGACTCCCAGAAGCAAAGGGCTTCGTGGAATCTACGGAGGTGAGGAAGTGGCAGAGGTACATGGATGAAGTCAAGAAGTGGGAAGACTCAAGACTGCCCTTGGTTGGAGGATGTATGAGATAAAAAGTGGCCGCAACCGTGTAACAGGGTCGAGTGTCAGGGGGACGACAAGACCGGTGATAAGTTGTGCCAGAGGCGGGACAAGGTGAACAAATTCAGAGGGTAGAGGTAAGTGACTTGTGGAGTAATCTGAAGATATGGACGATGCCGAAAATGGTAGATGATAAGTAATTCTCCAACCAAGGGTGACATGGGTTGCGTGTGGCCAAAAAGGAAGCAAGCCATCAACGGTGAAGACCAAAAGAAAAATGTAATGATAGAAAAATAAAGGCGTTTGTACAATCAATAACGAATAATTTTTGGGAAAAATGTACAAATACAGAAATGGGTGCCCCAGTGTGATATGAGTGGCCCACGTAAGGAAGAATGTGCTTGGAATACTGATGAAGGGTGGGGGCCCCATTGGTGAGTTTCTGTATGAGGTAGGTGAAATGAGGGTAGGTTCGCAGATGGGCAAACTGATTGTGGATGACATGGAGGGTTCATGATACTGCGGAGGTGCAGGTAAAAAATAGAACCGTAAAGAGAT
>SNQJ01S0013257.1:148685-159449 GCA_010110895.2 Picea sitchensis | reverse complement strand
CGAAGTTGAAGCTTGCTGAACATCTTAAGAAGACGAGGTTTTTTCCCTGGTTGGGTTTCCTCTTGAAAAATCTGTGTCTCGTACTTGTGAATGAATGCTGTGTGTAATTGTTGTTCTTTATACTATCTGCTTTAAGTTTATAACTCTGGATTTCACAGTAAAGACTCACTGCCACTAAGATTAATGATTCAAAGTTAAAAATGAAAGTAGATTGTTAATAATCTAAACTAACTGATTCACCCCCCCCCTCTCAGTTAGTTCATACCTGTAACAGAGACTACATGCCATTGCTGAGTATATACCTGAAGGGATGATGTCGATGAATAATGAGCCAGTACCTGCACACAGAACAACCAAGTACCAAAAGTGAACTATATCTGAAGAGAATCAAAGATATGAGCATGTATTAGATAAATGTGACAATGCACGTGCGTACCTGACCATGATATGAAAAACAAATGCCCCGAGGGCTCGGGATGAAAAGTGACCTAGGGACAGCTGTAATGTAGGTGGCGGGATGATGATCCTGTGGCTGAAGACGGTTTGAAAAATGGACACCTTGGGCTCCCGGAATGGTGAGTGGAAGTTTGGCAAAAGGCCTATATATAGCTGTAGGGCCCACATTGCCACCTCATTTGTACCTGTTGCAACAGTGACTCGACGAGCATATTTCAGAGGAGATTTGGAGATTCAGGGAGGACAAGGCATCTGATCGACGTTTTGCTAGTATCAGGTTAGTGGTCTGATCATCCTCCATAGAAATAGGTTTTCAATTTTTGGGTAGGGTTTGTACGGGGGGGCGTACAAGGGTTTTTTAGGGGTTTTTTGTGGGGTGTGGGCCCACATGCGCGGACAATTCGGTGGAAGGCATGCATAATTGCGTGCCTGTACACCGAATAGACGCACATGAGTGCGCGGGATGAGGAATTTAAGGCACGCCTAAGGGGCGCGCCTGTGTGGTCAACAGGCACGCACCAGTGCGCGCCTGTAGGTTTAACAGGCGCGCACTGGTGCACGTCTGTATGGTAAAAAGGAGCGCATTGAGGCGTACCTATCTGGTGTACAGGCGCGCTCATATGCACACCTATGTGCTAAACAAGCGCACACGTGTGCGCGCCTGTGTGTTGAACAGACGCGCATGTGTACGCGCCTATGGGAACAAAAACCGCGCCTAGGAGGCAAGGCTTGAAGGGTAAAAAATGAGTCTTTTTGATGTTGTTGCTGGTTACATGAGTTGATATAGGACTCTGTGTTGTTCACAGGTGGCCAGCAGTGACGATGTCAGTGCGGTGGCAAGAGTGAGACTGGGCCCAGTTGCAAGATGCTATGGCCATTGAGGGGCCTGGGGTGCGGGCGACTTTAGCAACCTGTGGTTTGCTAAAGTTCTTTGAGTGCCCATTGATACAGGCCCATGAGTACTTACTACAGTTCCTGCTCCAGATGTGGAGTCTGGAGCTGCACTGCTTCCTCGTGCGAGGAGAGAAGATCCCCTTCACTGCGGTGGAGGATGTATATTTTCTGACTGGGCTCCCCTTTCAGGGAACGCCCCTACCGGCAGAGCCTGTGCTACCGAGGAATACAGCCCTTGCGAATATTGGCGTGCGATACTGCTCAGGTTGAGGCTTTATGTCTAGGAATGTGGTGAGAATCATCGCTATCGACTCCCTAGCACATCGTTGTATAGCGGCGATGATTGTGCGTATATAAGGGTCACTTGTGACCCAATGGATTAGTGGTGGCCAACTGTTGGTGCTGGAGAGAGTGGTGGTTGGTGAGAAGTTCGCATGGGGACTGACGCTGCATGCACGGATGATCGCGCAGTTGGATCGCTGTCGGTCCACAGGTGTAGGAGAGTTCACATTTGGGTCTAGCCTAGTGGCATGGTTCTTGGAGAGGGTGTCGATGTTGCACCCGAGAGTTATACTAGATATGTCGGGGGAACGAGAGCCGCGATTGAGGTGGTGGTCTATAGTTTTGGTTCGCCACGGTGGTGGCGAAGGTGGCCACTACTTTTCAGCAGAGGTGACACAGATATGGTGGCAGATGCCGCAGGTAGTACTTCGGTACCCCTATGCTGGGGTTGACTTCCAGGGTGACCCGGATATGATGCTGCCTCCAGGGGAGGTGTTTGACCATCGAGGTACATTATTGTGTATGTTTTTTATTTATGTTGTCTTTTGAGATATCAATCCTTATGTATGTGATATAGATGCTGATACTATCTGTTGTTGTTGTTTTTTGCATGTGCATATGTGGCACCTCGCGGGCGCGAGGTGGAGATGCAGAGAGCGTCGGCTCATCGAGAGCCGGAGAGACTACCGCATGGAGAGAGACGTCGGCGGGATGATGCCGCGGGGCGACCAGCAGAGCCCAAGAGGGCAGCAAGGAGGCACCGGTTCGATGACCCCGGTGCGGGGCCATCACATGCTCCTCCAACGGCGGCCGTAGTTAATTTTGATGACATACGCCGTCGTCTGGAGACGATGTTGTAGGACGTGCCTGAGGGCATGTGGACACATATCCAGGATGAGATATTCATGGAGCAGTGTGTGGGGGTTCCGCCACCATAGCGGGCCATAGTGCGGCGAACAACAGTGCTGGCTGTGATGACTAGTGGGCGCCTGCCGCCGAGGTAGGAGGGTCCTGTGGGTGGTCCACCACTGCCTGGGGTAGGTGGTGGTGGGCCACCACCTCCTCCGGAGGGAGGAGCAGGTGGTGGTGCGATAGATGCACCATGACTGATGTATGATGTATATCTTTTTGGTTGTATATAGGCTGGTGAGCCGATTTTTGTACCGAGGTGCTGTGTTGGCCTGCGGGCACATGTATTTTTGTATGTACACATTCGGATGGCCTGATAGGCCTTTATATATATATGAGTATACATATTTTTAGGTCATGATGTTGTCTACATGTGTGTTTGGTTGATTATTATTATGATGTCTATTCTATCTATGTGCTGGGACAGGATTTGTGAGTTGTTTATGTATCTGTAGCTTGATGTGATATATGCCAATCTAACACCATGTTAGCTATTTGATATGTTGTTTGATTCAATTGTCTTGGAATATGTGTAAATGTAATGGAATCAAAATGTCGAGATAACAGTCTAACCTGCAGGTATTTGCGAAAGAGGCACGGATCGCGTACACGGTATACATTGTTGAGCTGGAGAACGACTAGTTGAGAGTCAAGGAAGACGCTAAGGTGACGAATATGATGATGTTGGGCGTCGGCTAGGAGGCCAATGACCGCAGTGTTTTTGGCTTGTTTGTTGGTTGCTGGCCCCAAACATATGCCGTTTGAATGTAGCCTTTCATGTGAGGGGGTGTAGAGAGCCCAAGCAGCCGAAGCGAGATTTTGCGTCCAATGGTTGGCCCCGTTGGCATAGCCAATGTGGTAGGCTGGTGGAGGAATCATCTGTCAATAGCACAAAGGATAGTTTAGATGAGAGGGTAGGAGGAAAAAGATTAAAAACACACTAAAAAGAAAAAATAACCTAAAGTAGAATGACTACTTCTAAGCATAAAATTTCTTGAGATATAACCCATTGATGGGTTCCTTGAGTGAGAGGCCTTCGGGGTAGGCTAGGATGTATGCACCTTTGGTGAGGCAATGTTGGATAATGTATGAGCCATGCCAAAGTGATTCAAATTTTTCGTGGCCAAAGGTATCATGAGCGATATCATAAGCCAGGACAAGGTCGCCTTCGCGGAATGAGCAAAGGTTGACATGGTGATCAAAGGTAGCCTTGGATCATTTTTTAGCTCCCTCGTTGTTCTGTAAGGAAGATCGATGATCTTCATCCAACGACTCCAAGTTTAGCAAGCGTTGCTCCATTGGAGAAGTGTCAGGTAATAGCTCAATTGCGGTGCATAAGGTGGGAATTTCGCACTCAATGGGAAGAGTTGCCTCGACCCCATGGACTAAATGGAATAGCATGAAACTAGTAGCGGTCTTAACTACCGTTTGATAAGCCCATAGTGTGGAAAATAACATATGATTCCAATCGGTTTTATGTTTATTAACCGTGCACTGTAACATGGTCTTGAGGACTTTGTTAACTGCCTTGACCTGTCTGTTTGACTGAGGGTAATATGGTGAGGCAAACTCGTGAGAGAAGCCTAATCGAGATGACAGTTCGACGAAGATCTCATTCTCGAAGTGTTTCCCATGGTCGGAAACAAGGTGGAGTGGTACTCCAAAATGGGATATGACGTGATTAAAGAAAAAACGCGTTGCAGTGTCAGCAGTGTTGTTGAAAGTGGGCATAGCTTCGGCCCATTTGGTGAAGTAGTCAACGGCAACAACAATGTACTTGTGACCATTGTTGGAGGGTGGATTGCAAGTCATAAAGTCGATGCCCCATTTTCCAAAGGGGTCGGCTGTAATGACAGGGTGGAGAAGAGCGGGGGGAGCCCGGGCTTTGTTGGCGTAGAGCTGACATTGCTCACATCGATTCACGGCATGAATGCAATCATGAAACAAGGTAGGCCAAAAGTAACCGTCTCGGATAATCTTTTGAGCCGTGGATATCCCTAAAAGATGGCCCCCACATGCACCGTTGTGGCAGTCATTTAAGACTCTGTCGGCCTCATCAATAGTCAGGCACTGACGAAGAATGGTGTCTACACCCCGCCGGTATAGGATGTCTCCGATGAGGAGATAGAGGGGGGCCTGATGGCGAATACGTCGATGATCATCTCGTGAAAGGTGGTTACCAAACTTTTGAGTTCGTAGGTAGAAGAGAATGTCGCCATACCAAGGATCATCTGACGTGATGTAAAAGAGATGTTCGTCAGGAAAGTCGGTGTTGACGGGGGCACTGGTGGCATCAGAGGGGAGGGTCGTGACAAGTTCGGTGAGAACGAGGGCCTTCTTACTCTTAGGTGTTTAAAACTCAAGGTTGTACTCCTGAAGGATAATGATCCATCGAGTGAATTTTCCATTAACTTGTCAACGACTGAGCAAATATTGCATAGGGTTGGAATCTGCGACGACCTTGGTGGTGCGAAGCAGAATGTAATGGCGCAGTTTCTGGACTGCGAGGACAACTACAAGAGAAAGTTTCTCTTCGTGTTTGTACTTCAAGGGTGGTCCTGAGAGGTTGTTACTAACGTAGTAAATGACATGTTCATGATTTTCATCTCCGTGCTGGATGAGGACGCCGACTACTGATACAACTAATGCTGATACGTAGAGGATGTAGTCGCAATTATAGTCAGGTGCACTGATTAAAGGTGCATTTGAAAGCGTTGCTTTAAGATCATCAAATGATTGTTGGTCATAGTCATCCCAGTGAAAAGGGATGTCGTGACGTAGTAAGCGAAGGAAACCATGTGCGCGTATGGCGTAATCTGGGACAAAGCGTCGAAAAAAGTTAGCTTTGCCCTGAAGACTCTGAAGTTGCCGTAAATTCCGAGGAGGTGGAATTTCGGTGATAGCTTTGACTTTGAGGTGGTCTACGGTAATACCACTTTGGGAAAAGATAAAACTGAGGAGGCGCCCGGCGGTGACACAGAACACACACTTGAGAGGATTCAAGTGGATGTTGTACTGACGACACCGTTGAAAAATGATTCGTAAATCATTGAGATGTTGGGTGCGTTTCTTGGATCGAGCTGTGAGGTCGTCCAAGTAGGCGAGGATGATTTCAACCAGATCGTGAAAGATGTATGTCATTTCCCACTGGAAGGTTGCGTCGGCGTTTTTTAAGCCGAAAGGCATGACACGATATGAAAAAGTACCCCACGGGGTAATGAATGCAGTTTTATACTGATCGGCTGGGTGGATTTGAATTTGGTTATAGCCAGAGAATCCATCCATAAAGGAGAGAGCCTCGTGGCCGGCGCAGTCGTCAATGATTTGATCAATGAAAGGCGTTGGAAAGTTGTCTTTGGGACATGCATTATTGATATCGCGAAAGTCTGTGCAAATGCGGATAGTGCCCTGTTTTTTGTCGACGGGTAGAGGGTTGGAAACCCACGAAGTGTAAGCGATGGGGTAAATAAACCCGACCGTACATAATTTGTCAATTTCGGCTTTGATAGCCACGGATTTGGATGGGTGTAGCGGTCGTTGTTTCTGGCGACCTAGTGTGATGTCAGGCTAGGTGTCGATGTGATGCTCAACAATAGAAGGATCGAGGCCAGGCATTTCTGTGTATGACCACACGAAAATATCTCTATATTCCTGGAACAGGGATTTATATGCGGCGATTTCCTAAGGAGTGCAAGCAGCTCCAATGATGATTTCTTCGACGATGACATTTTTAATGGAAATGTCATCTTTGATGGTGGGGGAAATGTTGGCCATATTACCTTCTTCAAAAGCATCAGGGGAAGGAATAGGATTGTTGAACCAATCGATAGGCCCGGATGGGATAAAATATTTGGTTTCGACCGCGTAAATGGGGTTTTGGTTAGGAGGCATGAGGGCTTCCTGTGGAGAGAAGAGTGCGCAATGATGTAGCGCATCCCAGGGTGAGTCTGGGTAGTTTAGCTCTTCAATTATTTCCTCGTCGCATTGAAAACACTGGGAATACAAGGGGTCATGAGGAGTGATCTCGGTGACAACGTGGTTGCCCCCTGATGGAGAAGCAGAGGGCAAAATGTTAGGAGATGATGAGGGTTCACTCGACATAAACCATATGTTGAAGTACTGAGGGGTACCCGTGGTGTTTGGGTGGAGAGTGTCCGTCGGGGAATAAGCAGGAGAGTTGGGGGGGTTGTGGGGTAAATCCTCAAAGACGTCATTTAAGAACCATGGAGGCGTTGGGAGTGCCTCGGGCTCTGGAGAAAGGACATGAAGATCCTCGAGTGATGAAGTAATGTCAATTATTGCCTCTGCGGGTCGGTGATGTAGGGCCAATTCACATTTCCTGTATGCAAGGATCATAGGACACTGGTGTGTAAAATGAGTTAATGAATCACAGAGAGAGCAAGGGCATCTCATACATTCATTGACTGAAGTGGTGACATAGCGAATGTCAGTGATATTCGAAGAGGATGTAGCAGGGTGTGGGTTGTTCTAGAAGTTCTGGCGTATGGCCGCTAATGTCTGTCAAAAGCGTGGCAGTGCTGGGAAATGGTGGGTGTAATGGCCATACTCTGAACATATAGCACAAGAATATTTGGTCCTCAACCCTTTACTACTGGAAGGGTTGGTGGTAGTAGGGGGACTAGCAATAGTGGGGGGTGGTGTGGGAGTTTGATTGAGGGGGATCAAATTCCGTAATTTAGGTAGGGATGGGAAATTATTGGTTTGGTAGCCCTCTTTCTCACATAGTGCGCAAGGTGGTGGGGTGCGTGGAGGAAGTGGAGTTGTGGGCTCCTTCTTCTTCCTTCTGCCCCCAGCTGTAGCAGGGGGGTTAGTGAGTATGGGGGTAGTGGGGGTAAGGACGGGAATCGTCATGGGAAGTCCTTCCTGTGGGGGAAGGGATGGTCGAGGGACCATCTCTAGTGGGTGTAAATACCAAACTGGGATTGCTAACACCATATTAGGTAGTGTGAGCATTGCGGCTACCTGGAAAGCTTCAATACTTGGGGGAGGGTAAAAGAAGGGAATTTGGGTGAGGGGTTGGGGGAGTGTCTCCCAAACGAGATTATTCCCTTGAGGGGATGTGGATTTGTGGACTGTTGAGGTCGACAAGTGTGCAGGAGGCTCCGACGGGAGTCGTTTTGTGACTATAGATACATCAGGAATGACTGAAGCCTCCTGAGGAGGAAGAGCATCCTCCGTGTGAGTTTCGTTAGATGAGATGACACATACTTGATTAGGAGGAAGGAGTGGTGGTGCTCCATGGTACATCCCTAACAAGGATGGATCTTTAAAAATCCCAGGACCCATCTCGACGAGTGGATATGCGTCTGGGTTGGTGTGGATGAGAGGAAGAATGTTATCGAGGTTGGCAGATGGGTTAGGCTCATAATGTGAGACTTGGTCAATGGTCAAGATCTTCCCATTGTGGGGGAACATCATTGTCCGAAAGACGGAAGAGGCCAATTCCTTCATAGCGTACATGTAGCTACCCCCGAACAGGATATTATAATCGAGGGGGGCGTCGATAACTTCGATATCAATGAGGATAGTCTTGCCCCCGAGTTCAATGGGGACATTCTGGAAGAGCCCTTCAGGAGAGGATGGTCATTCGTCATAAGCTCGTAATGTGATGGTAGAGGGTATGAGTTCTAGGGAACCAAGTTCCTGCCATACTGTTTTGGACATGATGCACGTAGAGGCACCTTCATCGATGATACATCGATGAACTGTGATGTTCCGTATTTTTACTGGTATTTGAAAAGCGATCAAGGCGAGAAGACGAGGTTCTCCGCTATCAAGATCAAAGGTGATGAGTCGAGTATCTGCAGGGTCAACTTCCCCCAAGGCGGACAGTAGAGATTTCTGCTGCGTAGGACAAGTCTGGAGAACTTCCAAGACTGACATGGCAGCTGGGGATTGTGCTAAGTCATCTACCAAGCTATAGTTATGAGCGGCCCTAGCCTGTGGGTTGTGGAAATTCCTGCGCAAGGGGATGCGAGGGATGCATAGTGGTGGTTCGGCGGAAGGGCAAGGGATCATCAACGGGGGTCCTGTTGGTGTAGGGTTTGTCTTTGGAGGGATGGGAGTAGACTCAGCGGGTGTATGATACTGACGATTACGCTTTTGCAGAAGAATTTCTTCCTCACTGGTGAGGAGAATTGTTCACTCTGCTAGATTGTTGGGGTTGTGGTATTGTCCTATCTGAGGTGGGGGATGTTGTGTGTCATGTTGGGTGTTTATCACACCTTGATGTGGAATAGGATTTTGCAGCACGGTGGGAGGGGGTTGTTGCACGTATTGTTGTGGTGCCTGTTGAGGGGCGGTTTGTGCAGGAGAATGGGGAATACTACCCGAGTCTTTCAACCGTTTGAAATCAGAGATCTGGGGGAAATGATGAGTGTAATGACCTAACTCACCACAAAGAGCACAAGGGAAGATGGTTTTAACATTATTTTTCCCTTGGCGTTTGTTGTTATTGACCCCTTGGGGGTTTTGGTTTCCTTGGTTCTGGTTGCCCCCAGTGGGTTGGTGTTGTGGGGGTTGATGCCCGTCTTGACCTGGGTTGTTGTTATTCTTGTTCCATCCTTTCTTCTTGGCATTGTTCGATGGATGAGTTGGGTTGGTTGTATTCAACTGTTTGAAATTTTGGTATTGTTGAGCAGCAGAGGGTTGAACAAAATTTACCCCCGCATGAGGATGTGGGGGAGCCATGGGTTGTGGAGGACCAAGAAATGGGAAATATGGATTTTGTGGTGGTACCTATCCATAAGGTACATAGGAAGGCGTAGCTCTTTCACTAGTACTATAAGAGGATGTTGAGGGAGTACCACTGTTTGTGGGGATTGGTGGATGTATGGGCGGTGCTGGTGGTGGTCCACTGATGGGTGGAGGTATAGCAATAGGGTATGGCTGTTGATAAGGGGGTGGGGGGTAATAAGGAGTGCCCCCATATGCCGGCGGGTATTGAGGTGTTTCGTACATCGGTGGTGGTTGGGGTTGTGGACCGTGGTGTGTGGTGGTACCTATTAGTCTGTCTGCTGAGTGAGACATTCCAGGTTTGTCTTGGCCAAATGGCATAGGTTTTGGAAGATCAGGAAGTACCGTGTATAAGTACCCTGACTGTGCATAAATGAGGTCATACTGTTGGGCCTTACTGATGGCTTCCTCTTCAGATTGAGGGAAGGTGGAAGCTACATCCTTTCCGAGGAGAGAGACACGTGATCTAAGAAACCAGTCGAGACATTGCTGCTTGGTGGTTTCTGCTTTGCACAAACTACGTCGCCTACGCCACTCATGAATGTGGTCAACTATGTGTGTGGTTGAGGTTTGTTTGAAGTTAGACAGTAGTTCTATACCATTGTCATGGTGGATGGGTAATTGGAAGAAGGTCAATAATGATTTGGCCAAGGACTCAAAGGTCCCATGGGACCCTGATTTTTCTTCGACATACCATTTGGCTGATGGGCTTGTGAGTGTGAGTTGAAATAATCACAATCTAATGGAATCATCCATAATGATATTCGAAGAGAACCATAGATGAAAGGTCATGACATGGTTGGTGGGGTCATCCCCTACCTTTCCTTCAAACTTTGGTATGTTTGAAGGCAGTTTTGTTGGCATTGCAGGCCATGTGGCGTCATGCAATATAAGATCATTGGTGAGTTTGGTAAGATCCAGTATGTTGAGAGAGGCCAAATATGGCATCTGTAGTGGGGTGGGAGGTTTATCTCCATCCATAGTGTGTTCTGAACCTGGCCCTTGATGGGGACTAGGTGGGTTGGTGCTCCCTCCTTGAGAGGAAGTGGGTCCCCCACTTCCTTGTAAAGGAGAGCGAGTGAACGGATGACCTTGGGAAGTTGACCCAAGTCATGTAGAACCAAGAAAAGTTGATCCTAAGATAGTAGCACTCATAGGAGTGTGTGAAGGAGGTACCGATGAGAGGGTATGACCAGATACTCCCCCTAAGATAGGAGGGAGGTTGAGCAAGCATCGTGAACGACGGGGGTTCTGTGGTTTCCCTATGATGTCAGACTAGTTGTGTGAATGTGTGCAACAAGTGGTGAGAGAAATATAGAAACAAAATTTCTTTGTGTTGAATGTTTACACAATATATATATCCAAATCAAACTGTAATCAGATGTGCATCATACATAAAATGAGAAAGAAGCATATATATGGGTAAGTGGGTTTTGTCCGCGTGGGGGAATCAAAAGAAAGCAAATG
>SNQJ01S0013257.1:82522-148635 GCA_010110895.2 Picea sitchensis | reverse complement strand
TAGTGCTCAACAGTGGGGTCTGAAGTCACCGGAAGAGACACTAGTGAAGGATGAAATAATTGGTTATAATGAGGGGTAGAGGGGGCATATCCCGAAAGAGCTGGCGATATTTTCCAATAGCCACACAAAATCCAATCAAGGTGCAATTACAGCCCACAACTGCCACCTGGGTAGATGTCCTAAAGTTGGTCACTAGGTACCTCGGTCAAAGTGCGACATTTAGATTTTCGGCCTAAGAAATGGGTCACGGGCTGGATCCCGTCCAAGAGGTGGGTGCCTCAAGGGGGGACGCACAGAACAATCAGACCTCGGCCTTCAACCCTTCACGGGTATCTCTCTGCCTTAGGGTGATTGGAACACTTGACTTGGAGGATTTGAAGTTCCCTATTTGACAACCTCTATGTTTTGAAAATGTGAGAACCAGATAACGGGGAGTTTTTTGGATGCCTATCCCCGAAATCCTACCTAGACTAAAAAATTCTTCTAGCACCTCCTCTGGAGGAAAACTTAGTGAGTTTTTAGAAATTTTTTAGATGAAATTTTTTTGTGAGGTTGGGGGTGAAAACCAACCTCGTTTGATTAATAATGGGAGTGGATATTGCTGTCAAGAAAAGATGGGGTATTTTCGGAATCCCTTTGGAGGAAACTTACTTGGACCTCCATGTTTCGAGAAGAAGCTATGTGAGTGCAAAGTGACTTTTGTGTGTGAGTGAGAGTGTGCCAATTTTTTAGTTAATTAGATGTCACCTTGCTGCATGTGGACTTCGCTTGGTCCTTACAAGAGTTTGATTACCTAATTAGCTAGATGTCTTTGGTACGACCTTGCGGAATTCAAAAGCCCTAGGAAGCTAGCATGTGGACATGTGGGTCCGTTACTATCCTTTAACTCCCTATTGTTAGGTAATCTAGAAAAGCATGAAACTATCCTAGATTGAACATGTGGGCATGTATGGGCCCGTTACAAACCTTTAAACTCCCCTAGTGTTTTGATCTAAGAAAGCGAAATTTCAACCACTATTCTATCTTTGTAGCATGTGGGCATGTATGGGCCCGTTACAAGTTTAAAATGTGTTTGAAAAATGAAGCTAAGAGGGGTCCCAAAAAGGGTCGTTGCCCTCTCCTAAAGGTTTAGAACTTTGTTAAGGGAGATGAGATTGTTTTCACAATCTTTTTATGTTTCTCAAGATCACTTGGAGGCACGAGAGAAGAGCATACTCCACGATTGTTACTTCAACTTAGAGTCCCAAATGTGAGTTTAGATGTGATTAAAATTGATGTCCAAATTAGATTATTAGTCAAAACAAGCCATCCACGTGGCAAAACGCAAAGAAGGGAAATTGATTTTTTTATCCTCCTAAGTGCCTATGTGTGTTAGACTAACCCCTTTATATGATGAGGGGACTAAGTGTGGTGCAGTATTTAGAGCATGCACAACATCATTCTTACGAAGGCAAAATACCTTCCCCACATCCCAACAACTTACAATGAGAAATTTTAATCAAATGCGCAGCCCCTAGTGCAGACAGGTGCGCACAGTGCGCGAACAGGAATGAGTCAGAAAGCGCATGTGCGCAGAGAAAGGTTGTACCAAAGCGCATGCGCGCACGATGCGCGTATATGGGGTGGAATACCTGTGCACCTATGACAAATGGTTGAGAAAGAAAATCCGGATGGATTTCTCTCAATTCTCCCTTGAATTGGATGGTTGGCAGGTCGGCCTAGGCCGGTTTGTGCACCTGCAAGTTAAACAAACTAAAAGAAGAGAAAAATAAACCCAAAAGAGGTAGGAATTGATACCTATTCCCCAGTATGGTCGCCAATCTGTTTGCACCTTCTTCGTCACCTTGGTGAGCAAATAAGAGGTGCTTACATGCCCAGTTGGGTATTACTGAGCATGACAGCTGTAGAGGAAAGGGTTGGAGAAAGAAAAACAAAACTATAAGCAAGAATTACACTAAAACAAACTAAAATTATAAGCATATGGATATAAAGATAACAAAACACAAAAATACCAATATCACCAATGTGTTTAGGCTGATCTATTGATGAAATCAAAGCACAATGAAGAAAGGGGACTATGAGTCCCTTCTTCCTCCAAAGGAAGGCTCTTGGACCCTCACAAACTTTCTCTCCTTACAACAAGAAAAAATAAAAATGGTGATGAAAGAACTCCTTTGCAAATCCACTCAATGGAGAGGTGGATTGCTCAATGAAATGGTGCCAAAATGATCTTGTCAAGGATGGAGTCCTTAAAACAATATAGGTAGCATAACATTGCATGAAATTCCTTGAGAAAATGAGGTTTCTTCATGGCTTTTTATAGCATTGCATTGGGTGATTATGTAACTCCTTTGTAGTGTGAAAAGAGGCTCTTTAGGGATTTATTAGGTCTTTGACCAGCCCACCATTCAGATTTAGCTCAGATTTGAGGGTCAAATCGGCTTGGGAGTTGATCCATAAGTGGTTGGGAGGCCGACCAATTCAATAAATGCGTCGTTTAGCAGGTGCGCGGGTTTTTGTGCCAACACTCGCGCATCGTGCGCGTATGCGCACATGGTACGTTCATGTTCCACGCATGTGCGCATGCACCCAACTTCTGTAAATTGCTCTTCTATTTTTACTACTTTGTATAGTTTTTGACCTTTTTGGAATGCTGTGAAATTAATTCAGTGCCATGAATGACTTCATTACTGTTTGACGATGCTGAGTTCTTGTCACCATGTGCAGACGAAATTTCAGTGATAACACCAAGTGCAAGTGGTACAAGAAAAATACCCTCTGAATGGCAGCCAATGATGAAAAACTATTGGCAAAGGCGAGGAAACCACCAATAAGGCTAATGGAATCCAAGAAACTGCACGAATTCCAATGTGTGAATAGATGTCTTATCATCGAACACAAGGGAAACCACTCAGTCAACAAACAATGATGAAATGTCGATTGTTGGGTTTGAGGTTACTTACCAATAATGAAAGTAGGGCCAAGGTGCATGATAGGACTACAATATCATGTGATTCTGAGACAAACTGAGGGTATGGTCGATATGCAAAGTCAATAGTTTTGAGGAGTGGTCGACACAGGTTGATAGACTTCCTTTGAACAAGAGCATGAAACATATGGAGGAATTTGGTAGCATAGACCTGATGATGAAACCATAATATACGAGAGGCATCGATGAAATTTTCTATAGAGACTAGAAGAGTAACCAGTCGGTAGAGAAGACTCTATAATGAGCTCAGCTTCCTAAGGACATGATAATCCCAAAATTATGATGATGAATGGACTCAAATAATTTTGTTCTCTGTTCAAAGGCGACACGACTGCTGCCGATATAAGATAATACTCCATTCACGCCCGTATTTTTTTGTTTTTTCATAACAAACGAATGTTATGATACAGAGGAGGAAATGAGTGCCACAAGTAATCAAAACTAGTTCCAGCAATGGAACGTACCTGTGTTCAATGCAAGGAAGTGAATGCGGGAGATGGACACTTGGGGGAATGTTCCCTCCTAGGTATAGGGTGTCAAATTGCGAAGGATATAAACAAGGCTCTGCTTGGTTGAGGATGCAAAACTGTTGAGGAAAACAGTTTATAACATAAAGAGAGAATTAGATATAGGCTCAATAATGAAAGCAAGGTCATTAGATGCAATCACAACTTGACGCCAAAAAATGTCCCTTTTTATGTCTTTTAGTCTACTTAGTGTGAAAAAGGGGTAAACTTGTGCCAAATAGATGTCTTTTCAAAACCAATTTACGAGTGTGAAGAAGACAAGTTCACTCGGTGATATTTTCATTTTTGATAATGAGTTAGAAAAGAGATTAACTAAGACTTGTGACCTTTCAAATCCAATTTAATCGAGTGTGAAAGGGACAAATCACTCAAAAATCTTTTCCCTTTTTAGACGAGTCAAAAAAGAGCTTAAATTAAAACTCATTTGGGAGTCCATGGGGTATAAAGTCACATGTTTATGAATGAGAAATGAGGCTCAGCATAAATTTATGTACGAGTTGTGAGGGGCTCTTAGTCTGGTTGGAAATATCTCTGCATGGGCACCAAATGCAGTAGGGGATCTAACTAGGGCACCCATGTTTGGTAAGTCTCTACAACTTGAAAATGACACAACTTTATAGTAGATGGAGGGTTCTGTGTCGCAACAAATGGGTTCATACCTAGAGCATAAAAAGTGACAGTTATAGGATAATGCAAAAATGCATAACGGAATGGATACCTATCCTATATGTTGGGTAACGAATATACCTGCCCGAGGTGACAAACGGTCGACATAACCCTAAAATATACAACAATCCCATGTTAACACTAAAAAAACCAAATCGATCCACCTTTGTATTAGTCCATTAGGTGCAAAAATGGTTTAAAACTATAGGAAGTGGGTAAAAATAACTTATAAATAGTAATAAAATAAAAAATTACTATACCATTTTGATTTTTTACCCAACTAGTGCAAATTGGACCAAAATTCCTCCAAGATTCAAACGATGATTGCGGGAGCATCAAGCAACGAAATCACGAGCCGTCTAAATCAGGCAATTCTTGTTCTCTTCCTCTTCAAATTCAATGGTTTAAAATTTTGAATTAGGTATTAAATTTTTAGTTATTGCAGGCACAAAGTATAGATTCCGGTGTACGCGGGTTGGATTTGGTTAGGGCACGTGTACGACGAGGTATAAAATCTTGTATTAACTACAGGGGGAATATATTGAGCCCTACACGTGACTGTGTGCAAAGGAGGTCGTGTACAAGCACACGAATGACCAAAAAAGAGGGGTTCTAACTCAAAATTATAGTTGTCTTTAACATGATGGTTCTTGAAAGGAGGGAGCGACAGCATGAGGAGGTCGGCACTGTTGTAGATCGATATCTGGGGGACCAAATGGCCTTAAAGTGATGTGGTTTGTATAAGGTTTTGGCGCTCAAAGGAATGAGAGCCCAAGTGAGGTTGTTGGAGATGTTGGTGGGTTACTGGGACCTGTTGAGCACTCAACACACCCTAAAAAGTCTATGTCCATTTCTACTTTTTGGGAACCACTTGATCCTTTGCACTATCTATTTTCAGTTCAGAATGAAACTGATGTCTGCGCTTATATTTTATGTTTCAGGTTAAAATTGTTTAAATTTTTCTCGAACACACAACAAAGAATCATCTTAACTTTAAATGGGACTTAAAAAATACTTAAGGAATCGAAAATCTAAATCTTTCCCCAACACCCTTAGGAAGTTAGGAATCGGTAAAGGTCAAATGTGACAAAAATCGCTTGATAAGTTCAAAATATCCACATGTTGATCTTCATCGGCATCAGTGGACAGAAGTCTCTCTTTTCTATGAATAAGCTTCAGCAGGAATATCATCGAAGATCGATCCATTTGGCTTTGGCAAGAAAACAAAAAGTAAGCATTGCACAAGGAGAAAAGTGGTATCGCTAACCGTCGACTCCCAAAATGTGTTCCGCAATGGAAGGTTACGAAGACGATAACCCGCCAAGAAGCTCTGCAGTTGAACTTTCCCCAATCAACGATCCCTGATATCATCGGCTTCAAAATTCTTTATCGGGAGGATACCAGTAGAAGTATGCACAAAGGTAGTAGCTGATCCCTGATCTCCATGTCAGAGAGACACAATGTGATGAGACATTTTAACCCTTAGATTTGTTAGGTATGACTCATTTAAAATGTTATTTATCCGCGGATCGCGCATTAGTTGCTTATTCGTGCATGAATCAAAAGAGACCGTTTAAGCCTACTGATACAATGCATATTCCTCCATGCCTCCACCGTCAACCAATTAGAATTTACTCGCAGAGATCCGATGATAGTTTATTTTGAATTGCATTCATTACTCATATCAACTGATTGATACGACGGATAAAATATCTCTAGTCAATATCTTTCGAGTCATTGTGTGTGATCCTATTTTGCATGGAAAGGATTTCAAAACACACAGAAGAGAGAGGCTAACAAACGAAGAGGTCATCCAAGGTTCAATGAGTATTAGATAACTATCTTAGCAAGCATTACAAGTATGTATCCACTTATGGTGTTTTAAGTTTCATTGTTATGTGTTCCCACCCAACGCTGCTCTATACCCCTGTTTAAAGGGCCATTTAAATTGCAGGAACAATGCCTCTGAAGAAACCCTCCACCAGGAAATCCCCAAGAGCGCCAAAGCTACAAGAACTAGAAGCAGGAGAGGGCTCCTCCCCAACAGTTGCAAGACAATTAGAATTTTCTCCCAAGCCAATGCCTGTCATTAAGACAACCACCAAGAAGGCCTTCGACCAGCCCCCAGCCTTCGGAGACACAGAGGCAAACATTGGAGCCAAAAAAACATTTCCTCGCTGGGAAGAATTGTTTAAGAAAATCAAGAAGGAGGAACCCCTTGAGTATACCATGCACATCGATCCTGATACAAGGAAGCTCGATGATGATGTCCTCCCAAATTTTTGTAGGGATTATTTGCACATGGTGGAAAGAAAAAATCTGGTGTTTCCTTCAATTGAGCTCCTAAAGTGGCTCATTGACCACACTAATGAAAAAAAATGTTTGATTAATGAAGATAATGGTGGATGCGTCGGGGTTTTCTTGCCATCAGAGGTTCAGAGTTACTACAAAATCAGGGAATCGGAAGAAAATATGAGCACCGGTTTCGTTGTGGGTTTCTATGCAGCACACGATACCAGCAAAATCATGGCGTTGTGCTGGAGGGAAGAAAAAAAATTCACGAATCGAACTATCGTGTGGTATCCAACGACCAATCTAAGGGAACCATACATATACATGATGGCTCTTCTTTGCAGGTTGCATGGGGAGAAATATTTCTCTCGATTTTTAGAGGCTTGGATGCCTCTAGCTTATATGATGGATATTTTAGGCACGGGCTTCAATTGGGGTGCCATCATCTCCAAACAGCTGAGCACTTGCACAAGACAAGCCCAGACGCCGAAAGAGGGATAAAACCCCTCCTTCTACATAGCCTCGTATCTACTGGACATCATCTGTGCCAAGAACATTTTCTCTGGAATGAACCTAAACTAGAACTACTCAGAGCTCCCGGTCCATGTATACTTTAACATCTTATGGGAAAATAGGTAAAAACAATCCTATGCTCTTATCTGTGACCAGTTTATTTCACGCATTTATTCTTTGTTTTTCAAGAAAGAGTGCCCAAGGTTGTCAGATAAAGCAAAAAAGGTTATATCGAAAGTAGGTCACTGGTATCTAGATGAGCGCGAGACCTACATCAGGGTTTTCGATGCCACAGGGGAAACCCATTTGTTACCCATATATGTTCCCGATCAACTAGTGTTAGTGGAAATTTTCTATCATACCATTCTACAATGATACAATGCCACTTTAGTAAAGAACAAGAAGCAGGCCTTCATACCTTATGGGTTTCATATTGGCTTCTACATGGTCAAAGACACTGCACATGCTAAGCAAGAATGGATAAGTCAATTATAATTTTGGTTCCAAACTGGCCAATTTCACAAACGTGATCCCAAGGGTCTGGTCCCACAACACACATCACAGGTATCATCCTATTGACCTTATGCCCATGACCGGTTTGAAGATGAAATTTTCACTGAAAATGCTCAAGACTGGAATGAGGTGGCGCTAAGGAGGGATGATCCTTGAACAACTAGGTTCAAAGCTATGAGTTGGGAAGAGAAAGCGACGTCTTTGGAGAAGACAGCCCAAGAAATTATCATGACCCAGGAAGGAATAGTAGCATCTGAACCGGGTGAAGCAATAGGCGATCCTCAAGAAGGCATCGAAGTGGCAAGGGTTTATCAGGAATCCCCAGTACAAATTAGGGATTCCCCTAAAATTCAAGTTGCACAGGGGATGGGTGAACTTTTGTGGCAGCAAAGCCAACTACTAATGAAGCGGATGTAGGAGAATCTGGACTTCATCATCACTCCTAGGCTTCCAATTGGAATCCGAGAAGGAAGCTCGACGGATTCAAGTGGCCCCGATTCCACAAACTTTGGGAACACCAATGGGTTAGGCAACCCTGAATCCACAACATCATTGGTCAATTCCCCAGTGGGCATGGCACTTCAACTAGGGGCAGTCTGGGTGTCAATAGAAACACAAGTGCCTAATCCCCTGAGCAATATTATACATATATATAGTGACGACGAGAGCCCAGAGCCATCTCACAACACCCCTATGTGTGTCCAAGAGGAAAAGGGTCCTGAGAAGAATTCTTCTCCTAAGCCTGAAGTTCAAGACAAGGAGGTCTCGCAACAGGAAATAGAAACTGAAAGTAGCCTCGACACGAAGGGGACCAATGTGTTGGAAACCGAAGCAGATCTAGAGGACAAGACTGAATCGAAGAAATCAAAGAAAGAATCCCTGGGAAATGGAATCAACGGTTTGGTGGCCAACGAGCAAGTAAATCACGGGTCTATACCCGATGTCTCTATTCTTCCAAATACTCAAATCCCCAATGAGAAACAAGTAGGAGTTGGAACCACGAGGCACAACGAGGAATTTCAGGAGCCCAATCTTGAACAAATATACACCACCAGCAGCCTAGGAAACAGGCTCACATGGGGTGATCAACAGATACCAGATTTGGTAGATGAGGTAGCAGATATCTATAAGATCTCCTACAATCAAAATAAAAAATCCATTGTTCAAATGAATTCAAAGAAAAGAAGGATCATGTTGGATCACTCCATATTAGTTACTATGGAGGAAAAATTGATCAACATAGCAAATGCCCAAACGTCAGAACTGATCGGTGTGGGAAAGGCCCTCTCGGATGCCACCTTGGATAGATCTAGGAGAGATGAAAAGGAACTAGCTTCCACCCTAAAGGAGCTCGAACACCTATGCCACCTGGTCGAATACTATAAAGGTGCCACGCAGACCGTTGTGTATCTGAAAGGTGAATTTGGAGGATTTTACAATGAATTCAAGAAGGAAAGACACCTGTTAACTGTGAACATAGCTAAGTTATAGGAGGACACTCTCATGGCACTCACGACATGCAAGGAGATGGAGCAATGTTATGAAAAGGTGCAGCAAGTGGTAGAAAGACTTGAGTACATTGAGTCAGTCCAACAGGGCCAAGAGAAGGAAGTACATGGCATTCGAACGGTGGGAAAAAGTATTCTTAATCGCATGCAGTGATCAGCCGAGTACTGGGATAAGATGTCTCGGGACCTGTAACACCTTGTTTCCCCCAGTCTGTAAAAATAACTATATTGGCCAAGAACTATGGAAAACTCAAAGTTTGGGAATGTTTGAATTAATGGACCTTAGTATAAAAGGTCCGAGAAATGTAAATGATGTATGCATATATGTTGCATGACTGCTGAGAGGGGGATGTGCTGAAAAGAGACCATGATGGCTGATGAGAGATGGTGGAAGGGGCCGGGAGTGGTTGTGTTAACTTCCACTGAACCAAACCATACTAGTTTGTATGTTCTTGGGAAAACCAAAGCTCACTCTCAGACCCAGAAATGAATTACCCGCCCGGACGGTAGGTGGGGAGGCTCCTCAAGAGTAAATCAGGGGATGAGGTGAACCGCCCATCTGTAGAATCTCTCAGACTTGACCATTAGACAGAGAATTTCATGCCACACGCAACCTCGTAGGAGGAAAGAAGTGTGGAAGGGGGGGGAGAGGAGAGCATATAGACACACACATGACAGGAATCGAAAAAAAAGGAGAACCAGAGGAACTTCGGGAAATACAGAGAGTGATGAGCAGAGGAGAAGGAGAGTAACCTTTGTCCTAGACTTTCGACGATCAGGAAGTAAGAGACTGAGTCTCAAAGCATCGTGGTCTAGCTCGGGGGTGGCTAGTGGTAAATCCTTTTGGAGTCGCTAAGCCTATGGTTGGTAGGAAACAAGCACCCCTCTCAGTAGTTGCATTACACCAGGTGTTTTTCTGATAAGTATTTATGTCCTGTATTTTAAATTGAATGTTCCTGAAATGCATGCTCATGGTTGTACACTCATGAATGTCTTCTATATAGAAGTATTCGCCTAGTGTGTTTGATCGGAAAAGGAGGATGCATGCTTATACTTGTATGGCCATATTCGGTTCAATTATATATATATATATATACATTGAACAAGTTCATATTTTGAAGTCCATTCTCGGGAGATCTATCCCATGTACTTGACCCAAACCATGCCCTGGGTTGTTTTCCCTGAAGGCACCTCCTTCCAGAAAGCTCCATCATATTCCAAGGCCAGAGTGAGTTCCTTGGAAGGACCACTGTTTTTAAATAAATACTTAAGCTTACCTCACTACTGTCATAGAGTTCATATCTCGATGATTTAAGAAGGATTTTCAGTCAAGTCACCCAGCCTGGTGATAATTAACCAAGAATCCGTTGAAGGATTCTATGGCCTAATTTTGGAAACCTTGCACCAGAAAGAATGGTTCCCTTAGAGTTTGGTATTTCGGTGTTTCAGCACCCGAGATACCCAAGGGCAAGTGTCCTTGTCTTCACATGTCATGAAATCCTGATTCATGAAACCCCGAAATGATATAGCGTGGTTAGAGTTGATATTTCAGCGTTTCGGCACCCGGGATACCCAAGGGCAAGTGTCCTTGTCTTCACATGTCACAAAATCCCAATTTGTGAAACCCTGAAATGATGTAGCATGGTTAGAGTTGGTATTTCGGCGTTTCGGCACCCAGGATACCCAAGGGCAAGTGTCCTTGTCTTCACATGTCACAAAATCCTGATTTACGAAAACCCAAAATGATATAGCGTGGTTAGAGTTGGCATTTCAGTGTTTTGGCACCCGAGATACCCAAGGGCAAGTGTCCTTGTCTACACATGTCACGAAATCCCAATTTGCGAAACCCCAAAATGATATAGCGTGGTTAAAGATGGTATTTCGGTGTTTCGGCACCCGGGATACCCAAGGGCAAGTTTCCTTGTCTTCACATGTCACGAAATCCTGATTTGCGAAACCCTAAAATGATATAGTGTGGTTAGAGTTGGTATTTCGGCATTTCGACACTCAGGATACCCAAGGGCAAGTGTCCTTGTATTCTCATGTCATGAATTCCCGATTCATGAAACCCCGAAATGATGTAGCGTCGTTTGAGTTTGGTATTTCCATGTTTCAGCACCCGGGATACCCAAGGGCAAGTTCCCTAGTATTCACATGTTGAAATTCCTGATTCACGAAACCCCGAAATGATATAGCGTGGTTTGAGTTTGGCATTTTGGTGTTTCGGCACCCGGGATACCCAAGGGAAAGTTTCCTTATCTTCGCATGTCATGAAATCCCGATGGTGAAACCTCGAAATAGTCTAGTGTGGATAAGTTTCGGTGTTTCGAAGTTTCGACAACCGGGAAACCCAAGGGTGAGTTTCCTTGTACTCGCTAGGCGCGAAACCCAGAAATGAAATTAGCGTGAGATATATATATATATATATATATATATATACATATATCGTGGTTTCGGAGTTTCAGCTCACGGGAAACTCAAGTACGAGACTTCTTGTCTTCACATGTTGCGAAATCCCGATGTGAGAAACCCCGAAATGTTAGAGCGTGAGTAGATTTTAATGTTTCGGCGTTTTGGCACTCGAGACTCCCAAGGGTCAATTTCCTTGTCTTCGTACATCATGAAATCACGACTTGTGAAACCCCAACATGAACTTATTATTAGATATATATACATATATCGACGTTTCGGAGTTTCATCTCCCAGGAAAACCAAGTGAGAGACCTCTTGTCTTCGCGTATCACGAAATCTCGACTTGCGAAACCCCGACATGAGCTTAGTAGATATATAGGTTTCGATGTTGCAACACCTAGGAAACCGAAGGGCAGGAACCTTCATCTTCATACATCATGAAATCCTGGTACGAAAAGTCTCGGTAGGTGAAATCCTGAAGCAGTTTGGTGTGAATAGAATTCTAGGTTTCAGGGTTTGGGGAGTCGAAGAACTCGACTCCTTCGCATTTCAATCTCCCATTTTTCGAAGTCCTTAAATGTGAAAGGCGCCTCTTGACTTAACCTGGGGTCACAACCAACAGACACATGGGAGTAAATTCTACATTTGGTGTGTGAGTTGTACACGACGGATCTTCAATGAAAGAACTAGTGAGTTGGTGTGGTGAAGGTCCAATTGAAAGACGTAGCCTATGCTAGAACCTCGTAGGAATTCGGGGATTCTGTTCCTCGGTAAAAAGGAGGAAAAAGATGAAAAATATTAGTTCCCGTAGTGGGTGTGTTACAGACCCACACCAAGAAATCCAAGAGCAATGGACCAAATGCAAGAAGCACTGGGATAAAATTAATAAAGTAATGAAGGATATCGGGCTCCCTGAGTTCGGCACCCCCGATAAATTTATCGAATTGAGTGATGTGGTCAAGTTGCATGTTGAACAAGACTCGCTATGGACCAAAGCGTTCACAAAGATAATCGATGCGAGGCCAGGGAAAGTGCAACAATTCATAGAACATCCGATTAGAGCCCGAACCATGCTACAGCAGTTGAACTCCAGTATTGTAAAGTATCAGGCGCATGCAGTAGACATCAAGGGAATATATGTTGCTCCGATGGAACAACACATGTTTCCATGGGCCCAAACTTATGAAGAAATGTTTATCAACTGGACTGAATACGAGAAAAGTCACCCTTTCCAAGAAATATCTTAGGTTGATTGTTAAAGAAACTGTTAGAATATAACACCACGTGGCGATTTTTGGTTTGTTTAAACTGCACTTGTCTATTAATTTCAGTTAAACATTATATTATAAATAAAGACCTCGACCAATTAGTGAAAGGTCTATGGTTGTTGTAAGAAATCTTTTGTTTTGGTTGTTAAGAATTATTTTGACGCTGTTAGGAATTGAGAAGTCCTTCTGGACCAAAGACAAACTATTTTCATCAGCTGCATGTGATTGGACTTGGAGAAGAACTACTTCCTATCCTGTTTCATGAATGATGCAGTAATGAGTAAGAGAAATTAATTCTGTTGTCAAGTTATCTGGTACAATGTCTTGATGTTCTTTGCTTTAATGATGAAGATAAATCGTTGTGTTATTATGTGATGAATGGTTATGGTAGATGAATTATTTTTCTTTTCATTATCTTATTACATATGTGCTTTCTTTTTGATAATTAGTTTCTCATACAGTAATTGGATGCTCACATGGTTAATGTATTAGTACTAGGCCTGTGGTATAGAATCATTGTCTGCATGTTTGAGCAGTGAGTTATCCCAAGCTTAGCCTCTTCCCCAGTAGTTAAAACTTAATCTGATTTGTTGTAAAGTTGGTTTATACTGGCTTTCATTTCTCATACCAGTCCCACCCAAGATAAAATACATAAGAGAATAGTCCTGACTGAAGGAAGAGCCTTCATAAGAAAACACAAATCCCATCGATAAATTGGTCAGATCACAAGATCTGGAGAACCATTCCATCTTCAAATGCTGCATATTCTAATTGGGCCTCGATGGTGGTTTTGGTTCCTACTGTTGAGTCAAGGGATTTAAGACCAATCAACAGAATTGGCGCTAGAAGGAGGGCCTGATAATGAATGGATGAGTATATATTTTTATATAGCATTTCAAATAGCCTACATATTCATAACGGCCCACATGCATGGCTAGTCATTCAACATAAAGCCCACACATGTTGAGTACTCCCAAAGCAGGTAACTCATCCCAGCCTCAGGAATAACCTTTTCACCCTGAAATACCTTATGCCCTTCTTCACGAGGAAGTGAATCAATTCAGGAGAATCACAAGAGCCTACGCTCGGCATATCAGTGTGTTGTCCCTATATCCCATCCTCCCTTGAAGAAAACAACAAATTGTACCAGTGGTTATCACTCCCAATGAGGTTTCCGTACACTCCGTAGAAGACTTAATTGATTTTGTGATTACCAAAATATAGGAACCTCTTGATTTGATACCCGAAATGTCAGCCAGTGACATCTATGAGCCAAATGAATTTTTGGAAGAAGAAGAGTTTAAATCGGATTCCGAAGATATGAAAGGTAATAATAAACATGAGGAAGAAAGGGAAATCCCACTTCATAAAAACCAACCTTGGTTGGCTGGAGACAACATGGCCATCCCTAGATGAGTACATAATCTTCCTCGACGCCCGGAGAAGCTGCTTCCCAAGTATGACCCTGAGACTTCAGGTTTACCTAAAGATCACATCAAGAAGTTCATACTCGTGATTAGACTCATGAATGTTCAACATGAAGACGTAGTCTACTAAATTTTTCCCTAGACATTTGGAAATTCATCTTCCACGTGGTATTTTAATCTGCCAGTGGGATCTATAACTAGCTGGACCAAGTTCCAGAAAGATTTTCTAGATAAATTTGTAGAGGAAAATACTACATGAGCTCTAATGGCTGAGTTGTTCACAATCATCATGAGTCCAAAAGAGAGGTTCAAATATTTCAATCAAATATTCACGACCATCTTAAACAAATTCCAACCCGCCGCAAAACCAACTCAAGAGTTACAAATTGAGGTTTATGCTAACGTGCTCCCGACTTCTATTTCTATGTTTGTAAAAAGAGTCGCTAAGAAAACCCTAGAAGAAAATTTTGAACAAGCCAAGACAATAGAATTCTAGATGAAAGGATGTAAAGAAGGCTAGGCCTCTCTAGTAAAGAAAGAAGCCCATCCCCCTCCCAGGAGAGGACTCCTTTTGAATAGACCGTCGGGAAAAGTGGTTGAACAAACTCCTAACAAAGGTAATGGATATATAGAATATATACAATGCATGGTTAATAAATTATCAAATGAGATCATAGACATGAATATAAGTGCAGGAGAGGGAAACCAAGGCCAAAGGCCCTATAATCCTTTCTTTAAAAGGAACTAGCCTTTCAAATAAATTGAACCTCCCCCAACTAACTTAAATATTGATCTAGGGAATGTTGTGTCTGATTCTTTCTGTACTTATCACCAAGAAAACCACTTTGACAGATAATTCCCTCAATGGGTACATGCCATGAATTTGATGGCCAAACGGTTTCTTCTCCCTGACCGAATAGCCAAACAACTCAGTCATGAATATTGCTGACTAGGAAGAGATTGACCCACCACAAGATACAACCATGCTAATATGGGATCTTGACCCGATCATGCCTTTCGACGACATGTTTGAGTCTCAGGAACAACCCATGAAAGTTTCGGTGATACATACATGCAGTAAGGGTCTGCCTAGCTCAAAATATACCGACACCACCCAGGCCTCGAAAAGTAAGATAAATCTCGATCACCCAAAAACATATTTCACTCTCGGTAAAAATTATGTACACATTCATACCCAGGAATCACCCAAACTAGATTACAACGTAGTCGAAGATTTGAAGAAGCTAAAAGCCAATATATTAGTTATGGACATATGCAGGATTCCTCGACAGAAGGACTTTATGTTACAAGATTTGAATTCAATAGAAAAACCGATGGCGAGTAATGGTCCAGAAAGACATCTTTCTCCCATAGATCCGGTGGGAAAACCAACTGTGAACACCTGTTCGGGAGATAGAAAGGAAAATCCTTTCGTCCCACAATTCCTCTTAACATTCGAAATATTCAATAGAAACCTTCATAACGGTTTGGTAGATTCTAGAGCATCTTCCAACATTCTACCCTTGTCTATTTGCAAAAAATTCAATGCCATACCTCTCAAAAGTGATAAGCATGTCATACAACTAGATAGGACCCAGGTCAAGGTCATAGGAGAACTCAAATATTTGATGATCAAAATATCGACACACCCCACATTCGTGCAAGTGATTGACATCATCGTAGTAGATATCCCAGAGGAATATGGGCTATTAATGAGTCGAGATTGGTCTGAAAAGATAAACGGTTACTTCAGTACAAACTGGGCACACCTTTGGCTACCACTAAAGGGATACAAGAACATGATCAAAATCGATAGGGAGAGATATCTGAAACATACAATCATTGATCTAGAAACCCCTAACGAGCCCTTGTCCACAAATTTCCCCATACTAGGCAATTATTCCTATGAATCCTACTTCGGAAACTTCGCTCCTCTCTTATCCGATGTTCCTCTTACCCAAAACTCCGAATCAATTTTTCAAGAGAAATCGTCGATACCGACAGGAGATCTCTTCTGTCAAAACCCTTCTTGTGGAACAAAAGGTTGGGGAGAAAGAAACTAATAAGGGAAATGAGAATAGCAATTCTCGCTCACAATTTTGGACCCTCTATTTCGATGTATCTAAATCGCAAGAAGGGTCAGGAGTAGGGTGCATCCTCATCAATCCTAAAGGTAAACGTCATTTCCTGTCATGTAGGCTAGAGTTTGAGTGTACCAACAACACTATCAAATATGAATCTTTGATACAAGGATTAAAGAAATCCATAGATTTGAATGTGAAATAATTGAAAGTTTTCGGAGACTCTGAAATTATTGTTAGACAAGGAATACTATACATTTCAATTCTCCTCACCTAAAGAACTATCAGCAGGAGGTGCATAGGTTAATAGAGAACTTTGAAGCTTTTAATATCACAACGATCCCCAGAGAAAAAAATATTATTGTTGACTCCTTGGCCACAACCGCTTCCAGGATGTCACCTTTATAGGGTTATGAAGCCTCTAGATTCACTGTGGAGCTTCTCTACAAACCGTCGATACCCAATAACATTTCCAATTGGAAATTATTTGAAGGAGATGAAAAGATCATAAACTTCTTGACCAACCAAGAAAATTTCAAATATCTCGCTATTGACGATGAAAAATTCCAAGAGAAATCAACACAAACCGATCCTTAGATAGGACAACCTATGGACAAATCAAAGGCTCACACAATCTTTAAAGGGATATCTAATCTAGAAAATATGTTTGATCTGAAAGAGCGATTTAAGGGACCTAAAAATGCAAAGACTGATAGCTCTTGTCCCCTGCATGAAACTATAAATATTGGGACCTTAGAAGACCCAAAGAATGTGAATATCGGCAAGACTATGTCTAAGGAAGAGAGGAAATCCTAACTCAAATTATTCAGACAATACCAGGATGTCTTCGCATGGTCCTATAGGGATTTTAAAACGTATGATACCCGCATCATTCAACACACCATCCCATTAAAACCTGAAGTAAAAACTTTCCAACAGAAGCTATGAAAGTATCATCCATCCTTGGAGCCTCTCATGTATCAGGAATTAAATAACCTTTTAGATTCCAAGATCATTTTCCAAGTTAGGAATTCCGCCTGGATAGAAAATCTTGTTCTGGTGGGGAAAAAGTTGGGAGAAATCTACCTATGCGTAGATTTTAGGAACCTCAATAGAGCTTCATAAAAATACAATTACCCAATCCCACCGATGGAACAACTCCTGCAGACCGTGTCTGGCTTGGAGATATTCTGTCTACTAGACGGTTTCTTAGGTTACAACCAAGTACTAGTTTCAGAGGAAGATCGTCTAAAAACCACCTTCCGAACCAACTGGGGAACCTTCGCTTATAATCACATGCCTTTCAAGTTAATTAACGTAGGAGGGACCTTCCAAAGGGCCATGGATGTGGATTTCCAGGGACTAATCAATAAATGTGTGGTAGTGTATCTAGATGATGTAAAAGTGTATTCGAAGAATAGAGAAGAGCACATTCAACACCTAAATCAGATTTTTGAAAGGTGTAGGAAATACGGTATATCCTTAAACCCAAAGAAAACTATTTTCGGTGTTGAGGAAGGTAAGTTGTTAGGCCACATTATATCTCAAGTAGGGATTCGCATAGACCCAGAAAGGATTAAGGCCATAGCTCAACTTCCATTACCCCATAACAAGAAAGCTATGATGTCCTTTTTCGGGCAAATCAATTTTGTGAGGAAGTTCACTCTCGACTTTGTAGAAATAATCAAACCCTTACAAAAGGTTATTCGCAAAGATGTTGAATTTAAGCGGGATGATGAGTGAAAAGATGCCTTCAACAATATCAATGCTTCCATATCCCGAACCTTGGTGTTGCGAAGTCTCGATTTCAATAAAGACTTTTCCCTTTATACTTTTTCCTCCGACCAGTCATTAGCTATAGTTTTGACTTAGAAGGATGATGACAACAACGAAGCCCCAGTGTCATTTATGAGTACTAATATTCAAGGAGTTGAGCTCAATTATCCTACTATAGACAAATAGGACTACACAGTTTATAAGGCAGTAAATCATTTCAGGTCTTACATCCTCAAGAATCACACTAAAGTAATTGTATCGCACCATGCAGTCTGATCCTTGTTTACCCAGCAAGAAATGGGGGGAAAAAGAGGGAATTGGATGGCAGTAGTTCAGGAATTTGATCTAGATATAAAACCTGCCAAACTAGTAAAAGGAAAAGTGTTATGCAAGCTTGCAGCCGAAGCCCAGGATCAAGTAAATGAAGATTTTGGATGGGAGAACTAAATGGCACTATGGTGTGGTGAAGTAGCATACATCTCCCTAGGACAAGACTCTTGGTATAAGGATTTAACTTACCTTCTACATCACGGGACTTGTCCTGAAAACCTCAACCTTAGGGAAAGGAGAGCCCTCATATTAAAATATGTACAATACCGCCTTATAAATTCAATGCTCTTCTAAATCAATTATGATGGGGTACTTTTAAGATGTCTCAGACGTGGAGACACAGACAAAGTGATGAAAGAACTTCATGATGGCCCTGACGGGGGACATTTCATAGGAAACACCACCACTCATAAGATTCTGAGAGCCGACTATTATTGGCCCACCTTCTTAAAACATGCTCATACTTACGCTAGAAACTATAAGACTTGTCAAATAAGCGCTATAAAGGAGAAGAGAGAAGTAGTCCCACTCTAACCTATGACTGTCTCTACGCCTTTTGAGAAGTGGGGGTTTGATATCATAGGAGAAATTACACCTAGCTCTTCAAAACTGCACAATTACATTCTTACTGCCACCGACTATTTCATGAAATGGGCAGAGGCCATTCCTCTGACTAATGTAAACGAGAAGGTTTTGATCCAATTCATAGAATAGCAGCTGATTACGAGGTTTGGTGTCCCTTCTATTCTGGTCTTTGATAATGCAACTTACTTTTCTTCCACCCTATTGATGGAGTTTTCTCTAGACAAAGGAATCATAATTAAGTACTCTGCAAATTATTATCCCCGGGGAAACGGTGTGGCAGAATCAACTAATAAAAACCTTGTAAGAATATTGAAGAAGACGATTGCAGATAACAAAAGAAATTGGCATAATCTACTCCATAATGCTTTATGGGCCGATAGGGTCACACCCAAAGAAGATATAGTAAATTCCCCATACTTTTTGGTCTACAAGAAAGAATCCATCCTCCCAAATAGGATATATCTTCTATCTCTTCAATTGGCCCAAGATTCCAATGAAGAACCCTCATCGGCCATGAAACAAAGAATTAACACTATGCTCATGCTGGAAGAAGAGAGAGAAAAGGATAAGTCAAAATTCCTATCTCACCAATAGAAAGTGAAAAGACGGCTTGATAGGCATAAGGAAAAAGAAAAGAACTTTGAAGTAGGAGACTTAGTCCTGAAGTGGGACAGAGAAAATGAACCAAAAGGGAAACATTCTAAGTTTTAGAATCTATGGCTTCGACCTTTCCAGGTAGCTGAGAAGATCGGGGCAGGCAATTATAGGTTGTAGAATCTGAAGGGCGAACCTAATGCCCTCCCAGTAAATGGCCAAGCCCTAAAAAAATACTTCTAAAAATAAAAAAATAAAAAATGAATAAAACAATAAATATGTGTGTTGTTTGTTCTTTGTTGAGTATCTTCACGATTGAGAATTACTTATTTTGTTGTTTCTTTTCTTTCTGGTTTTCTATACTTTTGAAGGTATGTCCGGCGAAACAATGTTTGACCTTATGCCATGTAGAAAACCCTATTTTTAACTCATTTCTCACTTACAAACACCAAAATCACTGGAAAACTTGCGGTTACTTTGAGGAATCCTCAATCCAACCTGAGAAAATGACAACTTTGGAGAAATGTAAGAAATGTCTACTTTGTGGTTCAGTAAGACTTCAAGGGAAAGAAGGAAATCTAGAAAAGACTACATGAACCCAGAGGAAAGAGTTGGCAAAGCATCCACCTTAACCCTCTCACCTTGCAAGTAAACAAACATCCTCCTCTCCCACTCACTCAATGCATCATGCTGCAATAAAATTGATATTATCAAAGGAATGAACAGCAAGAGAGGGTATCCAGATATCTCCACCGGGGCTATGAATTTCATGAAATGGGCAGAGGCCATTCCTCTGACTAATGTAAACGAGAAGGTTTTGATCCAATTCATAGAATAGCAGCTGATTACGAGGTTTGGTGTCCCTTCTATTCTGGTCTTTGATAATGCAACTTACTTTTCTTCCACCCTATTGATGGAGTTTTCTCTAGACAAAGGAATCATAATTAAGTACTCTGCAAATTATTATCCCCGGGGAAACGGTGTGGCAGAATCAACTAATAAAAACCTTGTAAGAATATTGAAGAAGACGATTGCAGATAACAAAAGAAATTGGCATAATCTACTCCATAATGCTTTATGGGCCGATAGGGTCACACCCAAAGAAGATATAGTAAATTCCCCATACTTTTTGGTCTACAAGAAAGAATCCATCCTCCCAAATAGGATATATCTTCTATCTCTTCAATTGGCCCAAGATTCCAATGAAGAACCCTCATCGGCCATGAAACAAAGAATTAACACTATGCTCATGCTGGAAGAAGAGAGAGAAAAGGATAAGTCAAAATTCCTATCTCACCAATAGAAAGTGAAAAGACGGCTTGATAGGCATAAGGAAAAAGAAAAGAACTTTGAAGTAGGAGACTTAGTCCTGAAGTGGGACAGAGAAAATGAACCAAAAGGGAAACATTCTAAGTTTTAGAATCTATGGCTTCGACCTTTCCAGGTAGCTGAGAAGATCGGGGCAGGCAATTATAGGTTGTAGAATCTGAAGGGCGAACCTAATGCCCTCCCAGTAAATGGCCAAGCCCTAAAAAAATACTTCTAAAAATAAAAAAATAAAAAATGAATAAAACAATAAATATGTGTGTTGTTTGTTCTTTGTTGAGTATCTTCACGATTGAGAATTACTTATTTTGTTGTTTCTTTTCTTTCTGGTTTTCTATACTTTTGAAGGTATGTCCGGCGAAACAATGTTTGACCTTATGCCATGTAGAAAACCCTATTTTTAACTCATTTCTCACTTACAAACACCAAAATCACTGGAAAACTTGCGGTTACTTTGAGGAATCCTCAATCCAACCTGAGAAAATGACAACTTTGGAGAAATGTAAGAAATGTCTACTTTGTGGTTCAGTAAGACTTCAAGGGAAAGAAGGAAATCTAGAAAAGACTACATGAACCCAGAGGAAAGAGTTGGCAAAGCATCCACCTTAACCCTCTCACCTTGCAAGTAAACAAACATCCTCCTCTCCCACTCACTCAATGCATCATGCTGCAATAAAATTGATATTATCAAAGGAATGAACAGCAAGAGAGGGTATCCAGATATCTCCACCGGGGCTATGAACGCTCGCTGGTAGTGGAGCAAGGACTATGATGTCGGGGTGACTACGCCAGGGCTATGGACGCTCGTTGGTAGCGGAGCGACACCGAAGTAGGTGAGTAGAGGTAATTAAAGGCCTCATGTCGATGAATACTTTTATAGACTTTGTAAAAAGGGGGCATGAGTTAGGGTCAAAGGAAATGAATGAGGAAAGGGGTTAAAACCCCATAGGAAGACCCGAAAGCGTCAATCGAAGGACGTCAAATGTGAAGGTTAAGAGGTTCTTATTTGAGACCAGCTAAAATTCTCCATCAACTTTCGTATCAGCCGAGCCTTGGAGGAGGAACAAATATTCTGCTTTGGCCCAGTGAATCGCCATTTGTTGAGCACTCAACAAACCCTAAAAATTCTATGTCCATTTCTACTTTTTGGGTACCACTTGATCCTTTGCATTGTCTTTTTTCACTTCAGTATGAAACTGATGCATGCACTTATATTTTATGTTTCATGTTAAAATTGTTTAAAATATGATCGAACACACAACAAAGAATCCTCTTAACTTTAAATGGGACTTAACAACTACTTAAGGAATCGATATTCTAGAGATTTCCCCAACATGCTTAGGAAGTTTGGCATTGGTAAAGGTCAAAGGTGACAAAAATAGCTTGAGAAGTTCAAAATAGCTGCACACCAATCTTCATCGGCGTCTGTCGATGAAAGTCTCTCTTTTCTACAAATAATCTTTGGTAGGAATATCGTCGAAGACCGATCCATTCATCTTTGGCAAGAAAATGAAAAGTAAGCGTCGCGCAAGGAGAAAAGTGGTATCTCCAACCGCTGACTCCTGAAATGTGCTCGGCGATAGAAGGTTATGAAGACAATAACCCGCCAAGAAGTTGCACACTTGAACTTTCCTTGATCACCGATCTTCGATATCATCGACGTTGGGAGTATTTATCAGGAGGATACCAGTAGAAGTATGCAAAAAGGTAGTAGCCAATCCCTAATCTCCATGTCAGAGAGACACGACGTGATCAAATGTTTTAACCCTTAGATTTGTTAGGTATGACGCATTTAAAATGTTAGTTATTCATGGATCTCGCATTAGTTCCTAATTCATGCGCAAATCAAAAGAGACGGTTTAAGTCTGTCAATACAATGCATCTTCCTCCGCGCCTTTGTCGTCAACCAGTTAGAATTTACTTGCAAAGATCCAATAGTAGTTTATTTTAAATTTCATTCATTACTCATATTAACTGATTGATACGACAGATAGAATCTCTCCAGTCATATTCTTTCAAGTCATTGTGTGTGATCCTATTATGCGCGGAAAGGAGTTCAGAAGACACAGAAGAGCGAGGCTAACAAACGAAGAGGGCGTCTGAGGTTCAATGAGTATTAGAAAACTATAATAGCAAGCATTACAGGTATGTATCCGCTTGTGGTGTTTTAAGTTTCATTGTTATGTGTTCCCAACCAACGCTTCTTTGTACACCTATTTAAAGGGTCGTTTAAATTTCAAGAACAATGCATCTGAAGAAACCCTCCACTAGGAAATCCCCAAGAGTGCCAAAGCTGCAAGAACTAGAAGTAGGAGAGGGCTCCTCCCCAGCAATTGCAAGACAATTAGAATTTTAACTCAAGCCAGTGTCTATCATTAAGAAAACCACCAAGAAGGCCCTTAACCAGCCCCCAGCCTTCAGAGACACAGAGGAAAACATTGGAGCCAAAACAACATTTCCTTGCTGGGAAGAATTTTTTAAGAAAATCGAGGAACCCCTCAAGTATACCCCGCACAAAAATCCTGATACAAGGAAGCTTGATGATGATGTCCCCTCTAGTGTTTCCTTGAATTGAGCTCCTAAAGTGGCTCATTAACCACACTGATGCAAAAAAATGTTTCATTAATGACGATAACGGTGGATGCGTCGGGGTTTTCTTGCCATCAGAGGTTCAGAGTTACTACAATCTCAGGGAGTCGAAAGAAAATCTGAGTACCGATTTTATTTTGGGTTTCTATGCACCACACGATACCAGCAAAATCATGGCGTCATGGTGGAGGGAAGACAAAAAATTCATGAACTGGACTGTCGGTTGGCATCCAATGACCAATCTAAGGGAACCATACATATACTCGATGGATCTTCTCTGCAGGTTGCATGAGGAGAAAGATTGCTTCAAATTTTCAGAGGCTTGAATGCCTCTAGATTATACGATGGCCATTTCAGTCACAGGCTTCAATTAGGGTTCCATCATCTCCAAACAGCTGAGAACTTTCATAAGACAAGCCCAACAACTGAAAGAGGGAGAAACCCCCTCCTTCTACATGGCCTCGTATCTGTTGGACATCATCTGTGCTAGGAACGTCTTCTCTAGAATGAATCTAAACTGGCACAACTCGGAGCTCTTGGTCCATGTATACTTCAGCATCTTATGTGAAAACAGGTAGAAAAAATCCTATGCTCTTATTTGTCACTAGTTTATTGCACGCATTTATTCTTTGTTGTTCAGGAAAGAGTGCCCAAGGTTGTCAGATAAATAAAAAAGGGTTATATCAAAATTAGGTCACTGGTATCTAGATGAGCGCGAGACCTACATCAGGGTTTTTGGCACCACAGGTGCACCCTATTTTTTACCCATATATGTTCACGATCAACTAGTGTTAGGGGAAATTTTCTATCAGACAATTCTGCAAGGATACAATGCCACTTTAGTAAAGGAAAAGAAGTGGGCCTTCATACCTTATGGGTTTCATATTGGCTTCTACACTGTCAAAGACACCGTGCATGTTAAGAAAGAAGGGCTAAGTCAATTATAATTCCAGTTCCAAACTGGCTGATTTTGCAAACACGATCCCAAGGGTCTGGTCCCACAACACGCATCGCAAGTATCATCCTATTGGCCTTATGCCCATGATCGGTTTGAAGATGAAATTTTCACTGAAAACGCTCAAGACTGGAATGAGGTGGTGACAAAGAGGGTTGATCCTCGAACAACCAGGTTCAAAGCTATGATTTGGGAAGAGAAAGCAACGTCTTTGGAGAAGATAGCCCAATAAATTCTCAGGACCTGAGAAGGAATAGTAGCATATGAACCAGGCGAAGAAATAGGCGATCCTCAAGAAGGAATCAAAGCGGCAAGAGTTTATCCGGAATCCCTAGTACAAATCAGGGATTCCCCTGAAATTCAAGTTGCACATGGGATGGGTGAACATTTTTGGAAACAAAGCTAGCTGCTAATGAAGTAGATGCAGGAAAATCTAGACTTCATCATCACACTTAGGCTTCCAACTGGCATCCAAGAAGAAAGCCCGATGGAGTCAAGCGGCCCTGATTCCACAAACCTTGGGAACACCAACGGGTTAGGAAACCTCAAATCCATAACATCACCAGTCAATCCCCCGGTGGGAAGGACAATTCAACCAGGGGTAGGTCAGGTGTCAATAGAAACACAAATGCCTAATCCCCTGAGAAAGATTATACATATATATATAGTGACGACACCCCTGTGCACTATATATATGTATAAGATTGCTCAGGGGATTAGGCGTTTGTGTTTCTACTGACACCCGACTTGCCCCTGGTTGAATTGTCCCTCCCACCCCTGTGCGTGTCCAAGAGGAAAAGGGTCCTAAGAAGACTTCTTCCCCTGAGCCCGAAGTTCAATAGAAGGAGGTATTCCAAGAGGAAACATAATCTGAAAATGGTCTTGACATGAAGGGGCCCAATGTATATGAAATTGAAGCCAATCTAGAGGACAAGCCCAAATTGGAGGAATCAAAGAAAGAATCCCCACGAAAGGGAATCAACAGTTCGATGGCCAGCGAGAAAGTAAGTCACGGGTCTGCATCCAATGTGTCTATCCTACCAAATACTCAAATCCCTAATGACCAACAAGTAGGACTTGGACCCATGAGGCACAACGAGGAAGTTCATGAGCCCAATATTGAATAAATATACACCACCGGTAGCTTGGGAAACATGCTCACATCGGGAAATCAGCAGATACTAGAGCTGGTAGATGAGGTACAAGATATCTATGTGATCTCCTACAATCAAAATAGAAATGCCATTGTTTCAAGGACTGTAAAGAAAATAAGGATCACGTTGGATCACTCCATCTTGGTTACTATAGAGGAAAACTTGATCAACACAGCAGACGCTCGGATGTCTGAACTAATTGGCGTGGGAAAGGCCCTCTCGGATGCCACCTTGGATAGAGCCAGGAGAGACAAAAAGGAACTAGTCACGGCCCTAAAGGAGCTCAAACAACTATTCCACCTGGACGAATACTATAAAGGTGCCATGCAGACCACTGTGTATATGAAAGTTGAATTTTGAGGAGTTTACAATGTGTTCAAGAAGGAAAGACACCTGTTAACCGCAAATGCAGTTGAGTTCTAGGAGGACACTCTCATGGCACTTGTAGCATGCAAGGAGATGGAGCGATGGTATGAAAAGGAGCAGCAAGTGGTAGAAAGACTTGAGTACATTGGGGTAGTCCAGCAGGGCCGAGAGAAGGAAGAACATGGCATTCAGACAGTGGGAAAAATTATTCTTAATCACATGAAGCGATCAACCGAGTACTAGGCTAAGATGTCCTAAGACCCACACCGAGAAATCCAAGAGCATTGGATCAAATGCAAGAAGCACTGGGATACAATTAATAAAGTACTGAAGGATATCCAGCTCCCCAAGTTCAGTACCCCCAATAAATTTATCGACCTGAGTGACGTGGTCAAGTTGCATGCTGAACAAGACTCTCTATGTGTTAGCGATAAAAAATGCACTGGCATTTTTTAAGAATGATGCCTAATATTTCATGGCACTTTTGACTGCCTTCCCAAAATCCAAATTCAGATTTGAAAGTACCATTGGAAAGATTATGATTTCTAGATGTCAATCGACTATTCAAGCATGTAAAACGGACTCTCCACGACTTAGAAATTCAATTTTTCCTAAGGCAGTTTATTTCTGGAAAACCTGCCTTTTCGGTGGTTTAGGCAAACATAATGACTGTTCATTAACCACCGAAAGCCATTCTTTCGGTAGTTAATCCACCCATAAGTCTTCTATGTTAACCACCGAAAGCCTGTAAGAAACAGAACACTTGAAATTTCACCCAGATCAGGAATTTTTGAATCAGAATGAGATGAAACCTCTTGGAATAGACAGGTGGTGAATTATCAAGTCAGATCCAATGGTTAATTTGATGGATAAGGAAAAGAAGAGGTGTTTTCATCAAGTTTGGTACATTTTTCAAAGGCAAAAATATAGGGTTTTTGATCAACTCAACAAATTCGAATTTATCTCTCTTGGAGAGTCATCATTCAGCCTTGGGAGGCTATCCTGCACTACACCAGCACTCAACAAAAGAGGAGGACCAGAAAATCTGGGATTGACCTCACTTTTGGGGATCATCCCACATCTTTTGCAATCAGATTTTGATTTACTATTTTTAGCTTATTTGATCCATGTTTTCAGGATCTCAGAACTATTTTGTAAATCTATAAAGCTAAGGTTAGAACATGAACCAAAGGGGTTCGATTTTGAGTTCTACATGCTACTGTTTTGTAACATGACACTTTCTTTAATATATCAGCCAACAAGCTTCTTTCTTTTGTTACTGTCAGACCTTCTTTATCTATGTCTATGCTTATGAGTGGAATTAGTTCTTTTGTCTCTGTTTAATGATCCTAGTAACTGTCATCTTACTTTTGATTATTAAGCAAGAATCACAAACATCCTTGACTAGTTTGTTGACCCATTATACATATGGTTTTATGTATGCTCTGGTTGATTGATTAGTTTTCTCATCCACCTGTTATTCAAACCTATATGACAATAGCTCTTGAAGGCCTTGTGTTGCATGATTATAGTTAAGACTATCTTGAGAATATAACTCAGAGTTTCAGATATTCATCTTGATCCAAAACCCCAACCCATTATTAAGAAAATAGTTACCAAAAGATTGAGTTACCAGGAATCTCTGACTTACAGCCTAGGAGAGTTTCCTGGAGTGATAACAAATTGGCGCCATTTCCGGGGAGAGGATATCGAAGCTCAGCTTCCTTAGGAGACGACATAGCTCTAGCTTTGATGATAGACAAAGCCTGGACATCATTTGGTTGTAATGATCTATCTAGCGACTCCATGAAGGATGAATTCAGTGGCGACTCCATTGTTGAAAAATATGTTGGTGACTCCACTGGTATGACATGAACGAGATCTTAGCCAAGAGGTATGCATTCTGTGATATTTCAAGTATTGTTGGTTTCCCTAATCTAGTGCCTAGCAGAGATGAATGGGAATGCAGCCTTCCCATATTTTGAGGAGAAGAATGGGAAGTGCCAGCTGAACACTTGTTGGATTTTCATGATTTTATTCATCGACTTGAAATTGTACATGAGGATGTTTAGATTTGTCTCTTCTTTTTCTCATTAGAGGTGATTGCTCTTCACTGGTGTCAGTCTCTTTCAAGAGAAAGTGTCATCTCTTTGGCTGATTTTCATGCTTCCTTTCATGTGTTTTGTAAAAACCATTTTCCAAATGACCTTCTCTATCCTCAATGTTGTCATGAGTTTTATTTATTGAATAAAGATCCAAATACTCATGAAGAATTTGCTACAGCAGAAGATATTTCTCATCATAATCAATAAAAATTTTATCCTCATTACGATAGCCATGAGGATGCCTTTAACATTATATCAAATTCATATATTAAAGATGACTGTCATGATGATCAGATTGTTTCTTTAAAAACCTTTAAAGATTATGATCAGATTATTCCTTCTGAAAACTTTGAAGAGGTTGAGCATATTGACAGATTTGCAGGTGACAGTTTCAGATCTGCAGAGGTTGATGAGTATAGCCTACAATTTCCAAAATTGCAGGGACTATCTAATCTTCAGCTAGAACACAAGAAGCATGATCAAGAATGTGTTGATGTTGTAATTAATACTAGTCATGAGTCTCTTGATCCCAATTACAGAGAAGACCCAAATCCCGGATTTGAATCTGCAACATATGTTATGGGCAACCCACATTTTTTAGACTTGCAGACAAAGGTGGATTGCAACACATATGAAGAGAGTGATGGTGGCGAGGAACTGAACAATTCAGATCAACAGTCTATCGTATATGTTCTTCCAACAGATCTCAAGCAGCCTGCATTCAACAGTGAGATTAGTAAAGGCAGTTTTCAACATCTTTTCAACTTACAGTTAGATCAGCAGTCCAAAGAAGTATTGCTTTGTGAATTTGATGACCCTTTTGCTGACTATTTGGAGTCTATGAGCAGCATAGATGTTAAAAATTTTCTGCTAGAAGAAGATTGTCTTTATCATCTGTTCAAATCTCTTTTTTGCATAATATGGTCTTTATTATTGTTTGGGTCAAGATTCAGCATGATATCAGTAAATCAGTTTCTCACTTGGTTGCATTGGAAATTCGATCTTACTTGATAAATCTGCCTCTACTCGTTAGTGTAGGAGTAGGTAGAGAAATAAGCTCGCCATAAGAGCAATAAGATCTTTTTCAGTTATTGATCTCATAAATAAGAAGGAGGTTGCATGCAGGTATACAAGGGATCAGTGCTAAAATCTTTCTCACGTTCAAATTTAAAATCATCGTGTTCTCGCATGCGCCAAATGTTCATGTTTATTCAAAAGGGTTGAGTTGTGATTTTATTTAAAGAGATATTTTCTTGTATTCTTCATGGAAAGGACGCGTGGAGGGTTTTCTTAATCTAGCGCAGCATTACAAGGTGTCAAAACAAATGCTCAAGCATTGATGAAGGATAATTGAGAGAGAAAACATGACAGAGAGCACAGGGTTTCAGCTGGGAATGGTTGGAGCTTTAAGTCTCTCTGTTGTTTCCTCTGTTTCGATAGTCATATGCAACAAGGTGCTCATCACCAGTCTTGGATCTCACTTCGCCACAACATTGACTAGCTGGCATCTTCTAGTCACATTTTGTTCTCTGCATATAGCATTATGGATGAAACTATTTGAACGTAATCCATTTGATGCTCGGGATGTTATGGGATTTGGTATTTTTAAGGGTATCTCTATTGGATTTTTGAACCTGTGCCTGGGTTTCAAATTTGTTGGATTCTATCAGATGACCAATTAGAAATTATTCTTTGTACTATTCTTTTGGAAACTCTCTTTTTCAAGAAGGATTTCAGCCAGAAAAATGCATGGCTGATGACTTTGGGTCACCTGGACATCTCGTTCTTCACTCTTCCAGGAGATTTACCATGTAGTTTTTGAGGAGTCTGTTCTCATGCCGAGTGTCCTTTCAAGGAATGGAGTTCATAGTTTTCCATCCCTCTTTCTACAGAACTAGACATCAAGGGTGCGCTATCATGGATCAAGAGATCTTGAATCTCTTGTGCATTTCTATAAAGAGATTACAGAACCGACACCTTCCAGGCCAGGTATCCACCACATGGTCAACAAACTATTGTCATTGAGGAAGGAGTACAGTGGGAGAGGCTGCGAGCACCTTCAGTGGACACGCCTGCCCATGATCTTCACCCATCTTATTTTTTGAATGATCTATGTCCTGAAGATCATGTCGAAATATAGTGTAGAAGGAACAAAGAATTCCCATATGGATGGTGCTATGGTGTTGTGGGCCATTCAGATTATTGTGACAGAGATCATCGCCACTGCCAATGTCATTTAGACGATACTATGATTCTAGAGTTCAATCAATATACACATGGATCACGATAGAGGCGTGCAATAATTAATAGAAAATATCATCATGAAGAAGGTAACGAAGCTGAAGGATTTTATGGGGAAATTCGAAAGTTACAAACAACTACACTATCTAGGGCACTCACAAGCCTGATGTGTTGACTATTCATGTTGAGTTCAATGAAGACAGTGTTCTAGATGTGGGAACTCTGAAGATCTCACCACCGATGATGGAAGTGGCTAACGACTTAAATGTAGCATCTGGATGCATGCACTATCTGTACAACCATACAATTGGTGGAAGCCAACTGACTGGTGCTCTGCTCTCAATGATTTTGCTGTATAACCTATATGACACTGAGAACAGAGTTTTCACATGTGAGAAACAAACATCAGTATACTATGAAGCTCTACATAATGTAAATAAGGGGATGGTTTCCAACCTTATCCTTGATAGGTCAAAAGTTGTAACATATGGCAGGAGTAGCCTGAGCTATCCATGGAAGCCAATTAAGCTTGACACCTTTATGAATATCAGAAAGAATGCTTACCCAGAAGGCAGTTACAAAGCATTCATCTGCCTGATTGTGCTTGAGAAAGTGCTTGCTTCCATCATGGTTTTTTTTTTCTTCCATGGTTTTCTGAGATCAACAATGTTACAGACATATGTGAGAGCATTGCTAACAGTGGTCAATAAAAGAAATAGTGCTCACACTGACTAACAGGAGATATACTGAGAAATGTGTTGCATATTGCGCTCACCTTAATGGAAAAGGAGATGTACTCTGCAATGTCATGTCTTCAATTACTTTTTCCAGTTATTGATTGTGGGACTGCACTTCACAAGATGATTCATTTCATAACGTTATCATTTTACATTTATTACACAGGCTGGGTGGTCTGGGAAATCAACCCGGATGCGGCCATGAGGGGCCGGACTCGATCCCTGATTGCGTGTAAGTGCTCCAATGGCACAATCCTCATACAGATCATACATGAAGATGTCAAGCGAGATGAGAATGAATGCTAACCGTTGAAATCCTTGTTAAGTGGCGTTTTCGTCTCATCATTGAAAATCCCTTGATAAATACACGCCGGATCATCATCAACTATTCAAAGTTGTCATTTCTCATAAATTTTGGTATGGCACAAAATTTCATATTGGAGTGTTTCATAACCGAATGGAGATTACATATGGATCTGATGGAAATGCGGCAACAAATCTTGTTCAGGATACCCTCATTGATGTCACAGCCAGTTCAAGTGAATATGATCCATTCAAGGTGGCTGAAGAATGGCCGAAATTTTGGCAAATTCATCATCCAGGTTTTCATACTAGAACTCTAATTCCTTCTATTTATCATCAATTTATCTTTGATCATACACCTGTCACTTGAATTGAGTCATATACAAAAACTGTGAATCGTATCTTTAGTTGCGCTCTTAATTACATATTTGGTCATTGAGTTAATTCATAAGTTGAAACCTTGTTTCAGTTTGATTACCTAATATCTAACTATGTTTGTTGAGTCACAATTCCTTTGTTGAGTCATACCCTTGATCCTCGGTATATCCTTTATGTTCCATGAGAAAGAAAAGTATGTCTATCAATTGCACTCATATCTCCTGGATTTGAGGGACATATCATCATTTACTATCATGTCAAAGCCATACGCGCTGAGCAGACGGAGGAAGTATTCAGCTGCTTGCAGATATCAAAAGATTGGTTGCAGAACATACTTTTCATGAAAAGATATATGCTTGCAAAAATTTCTATTCAAGGGCACATTTTTAAGAGCATATTTGGAATCAATCGCCATGATGGAAAGAAGCTTGTATGCAGTACACTAAATGGTCAGTTTTATTTTTGGGATCTGATTGAGGGTCAGCTAATGTGGAGCTTGTGGTGAAAATTATGTCTACCAGTCTGGATTCTCTCATGCTTGAGATGTAGTTGTGTTTTCTAAATATAAGGATCAAAGACTCTATAAGCAATTTATCAAAGGAGACCATGCACCAGTTGCACTTACTCTGGATCATGGAGCATCTGTGGTGTGTTATGCTGATGGAATAATGGATCTTTACTTAGGCTATTTTATAACTGTAGCAAGCATTGTACCCATTGGATGCAGAGTTTACAAAGCCTTCATGGGAATTTGGAAAATATTTCCTACACTATCATTGAGAAAAAGGGACATAATGACAACATTGCATGCACATACAGAGCAAAAGGGATATCTCAAAATGGAACTGGTTCAGTATTGGTTTGTTTTGAGGAAAGATTCTAAAAGTTAGCATGCATCCTGGGCATTAATGTCATGTCATTTATGGAATCTCTGCAGCAGGGACATAGACTGTTGTCTCAGTTATCACTTTGAGAAAGTTATTGATCAGCTATTGCATGAGTCAGAAATTGATAATCTCCTTCTCCTCCATGTTAGTAGCGTTTGAGATGGTGGCAATGATTATGTTGAGAACCTTGTAGCGGGATATCTCAAACTACAATCAATTGAAAGGAACAAGCAGTCCCAGCAGTTAGACCACTTGGATTAGAGGCCCTTGCTCAAATTGCCACTTCTATGGAAGAAGAGTTGCAAGTTGAAACCCATCAGGAGGAGATTACAAGTTTGGTCAGAGAGAAAGGAGCTTCATCTAAGAAGCCCTGAATTCATTTACAAAAATGCAGGTAATCAGAATTTTGATATTTTGTTTTTTGAAATACTTCTATTTTTCGGTGGTTTAGGTGAGCCCTCCAGTGCTCATTAACCACTGAAAAGAAGTTCTTTCAGTGGATAAGGTGCTTAAATCCAAATACTGTTAACCACAAAAATCTGTTTTAACCAGAATATTCAAGATTTTGCCTAGATTCGAGATATTCAAGTTGGAATAATGTGAAATCTTCTGGAATAGGATGATTATGAATTATCAAATCAAGTCTAAACACTATTCTTGAAGAAGAAAGTCAAAAAGAAGTTTTTTTTACTATATTTGGTCATTTTTAAAAGGCAAAATATCAGGGATCAGAAGACACATCACCCAACTCTAATTTCATCTTCAAGATATCAAGATAAAGATCCTTGGAAGGTTGAACTCTACATCACCAACTTACCACACAGACGAAAGGTGAGACAAGAGTAACTGAGGCATGGCACTTGATGATGTTGAGTAGGAAATATCCAAATGATAAATTGTAAAAGCTAAATGACTCCATGCCCAAAACTAAAGGCACAGGGTCTGCCAGGTTCTTGGAAACCTCGCAGGGAGGTCTCCATCCCAGTTGGAGCCAGATGTTAGCAATAAAAAATGCACTGGCATTTTTGAAGAATGATTCCTAATATTGCAGGGAATTTTTGATTGCCTTCCAAAACTCCAAATTAAGATTTGAAAGTATCATTGGAAATATTAGGATTTCTAGATGTCAATTGACTATTCAAGCATGTAAAACGGACTCTCCACGACTTAGAAATTCAATTTTTCCTAAGGCAGTTTATTTCTGGAAAACCTACCTTTTCGGTGGTTTAGGCGAACATAATGACTGTTCATTAACCACAGAAATCCGTGATTTCGGTAGTTAATCCACCCATAAGTCTTCTATGTTAACCACTGAAAGCCTGTAATGACCAGAACACTTGAAATTTCGCCCAGATTAGGAATTTTCGAATCAGAGTGAGATGAAACCTCTTGGAATAGATAGGTGGTGAATTATCAAGTCAGATCCAATGGTTACTTTGATGGATAAGGAAAATAAGAGGTGTTTTAATCAAGTTTGGTACATTTTTCAAAGGCAAAAATATAGGGTTTTTGCTCAACTCAAAAAATTCGAATTTATCTCTCTTGGAGACTCAGCATTCAGCCTTGGGAGGCTATCCTGCACTACACCAACACTCAAAAAAAGAGGAGGACCAAAAAATCTGGGATTGACCTCACTTTTGCGGATCATCCCACATCTTTTGCAATCAGATTTTGATTTACTATTTTTAGCTTATTTGATCCATGTTTTCAGGATCTCAGAACTGTTTTGTAAAGATATAAAGCTAAGGTTAGAAGATGAACCAAAGGGGTTCGATTTTGAGTTCTACATGCTATTGTTTTGTAACAAGACACTTTCTTTAATGTATCAGCCATCAAGCTTCTTTCTTTTGTTACTATCAGACCTTCTTTATCTATGTCTATGCTTATGAGTGGAATTAGTTCTTTTGTCTCTGTTTAATGATCCTGGTAACTGTCATCTTACTTTTGATTATTAAGCAAGAATCACAAGCATCCTTGACTAGTTTGTTGACCCATTATACATATGGTTTTATGTATGCTCTGGTTGATTGATTAGTTTTCTCATCCACCTATTATTCAAACCTATCTGACAATAGCTCTTGAAGGCCTTGTGTTGCATGATTATAGTTAAGACTATCTTGAGAATATAACTCAGAGTTTCAGATATTCATCTTGATCCAAAACCCCAACCCATTATTAAGAAAATAGTTACCAAAAGATTGAGTTACCAGGCATCTCTGACTTACAGCCTAGGAGAGTTTCCTGGAGTGATAAAACTATGGACCGAAGAATTCACAAAGATAACCGATGCGAGGCCAAGTAAAGTGCAACAATTCACAAAGCATCCGATCAGAGCCCGAACCATGCTACAACAGTTGAACTCCAGTCTCGTAAAGTACCAAGAGCATGCAATAGACATCAGGGGAATATATGTGGCTCCAATGGAAAAGCACAGGTTTCCATGGGCCCAAAATTGTGAAGAATTGTTTATCAACTGGACTGAATACGAGAAAAGTCGCCCTTTATAAGAAATATCTTGGGTTGACTGTTAAAGAAACTGTTAGAAGATAACGCCACATGGCGATTTTTTCTTTGTTTAAACTACACTTACCCGTTAATTTCAATTAAAATTTATATTATAAATAAAGACCTCAACCAATTAGTGAAAGGTCGATGGTTGTTGTAAGAAATCTTTCTTTTTGGTTGTTAAGAATTATTTTGAAGCTTCTAGGAATTGAGAAGTCCTTTCGGACCAAAGACAAACTATTTTCATCAGCTGCATGTGATTGGACTTGGAGAAGAAATACTTCCTATCCTGTTTCATGAATGATGCAGTAATGAGTAAGAGAAATTAATTTTGTTGTCAAGTTATCTAGTGCAATGTCTTGATGTTCTTTGCTTTAATGATGAATATAAATCGTTGTGTTATTATGTGATGAATGGTTATGGTAGATGAATTATTTTGATTGCCATTATATTATTACATATGTGATTTCTTTCTAATAATTAGTTTCTCAGACAGTAATTGGATGCTCACATGGTTAATATATTAGTACTAGGCATGTGGTATAGAATCATTGTCTGCATGTTTGAGCAGCAGGTTATCCCAAACTCAGCCTCTTCCCTAGTAGTTAAAACTTAATCTGATTTGTTGTAAAGTCAGTTTATACTGGCTTGCATTTCTCATACCAGTCCCACCCAAAATAAAATATAGAAGAGAATAGTCTTAAGTGAAGGAAGAGCCTTCACAAGAAAACACAAATCCCATCGATAAATTCGTCGGATCACAAGATCTGGAGAACCATTCCATCTTCAAATGTTGCAAAGTCTAATTTGGCCTCGATGGAAAGTTTGGTTTCTACTGTTGAATCAATGGATTTAAGACCCATCAACAAGACCCTGATAGAGAGAGCTTCAATCTCGATGGGAAACCATTGAGAATTGAAGTAGAGGACATTTACTTTCTGACTGGTCTATCACGTCGGGGTGAGGTTGTGAACCTAAAATCATTGGGAGGAGGTAGTGGGATGAATATAAAGGAATATATCGACACCCACTATGTAGAAGGGACTCCTAAGGTAGGGATTCAAGTCCCTATATGGGAAATAAAAAACCTCAGTGTGAAGAACATTGTCCTAGTCTTGACCAAGATCACAGGTTCGGCCTCGTTGCACCAGGCATCGAGGTCACTCATGTTATATGCAGTGCAGTGTACGAGACTCACAGTGTATGACTGGTGTACCTCACTACTAGCGAATATGAAGAGCCAATTGACAGAGTGCAAGCAAGGGGGTAAAATAAATTTTGGGTTTGCCTCCATCTTGTGCAGTTTCTTTTTCAAGCAGGTTCCAGGTTTGGGTCCTAGAGTGGAGATTCTTCCTAGGGGACCTCGCGATCTAGCAATGGCATGGTGGACCAAGGTGATGAGGCAGCAGGGAGGAGGTAGGGTTCCAACACCCTACAACAATGGCTTCTTCTACTGGTGGCGATGACAGCTCATCGCTCTGGATGACTATCCCTATGAGGGGATCAACTTCAGAGGAGATCCATACATACCACTTCCACCACGGTTCGCCTATGGTGACATAGGTATGTCAAAATTATTTACATATTTCATTTTGTTTTTGTATTTTTGTATAATTACGAAAACAATATTTTTGGATGGTGCTTAAGTATTGACTAGAAATTTGTGTGTCACAAACGTGGGTCCACGATGGCCAGAGGGTTTCCCTCGACACCGATGGAGGAACCAGGTAGACGAGGCGATGCGAGGAGAACCCAAGAGGGTCCTACAAAACATGTAGGGAAACCTGTTGCGTTTGACTCAAAGGATACCCATGGTTCAGGTAGAGGATATGCCTGAAGCCATGTAGCGATAGGTGGTTGGTGTACCTAGGGCATGGGTATGACTCTTTCGATGTCTCACAAATGTTGTGGTTTTCTACCATGACACACATTCGGTGCCACAGGGGTAGATGTCATGGGATTTTGTAATACTGGTTGTATATGTGTATTAAGGGTGTTAGCCCCATTTTGTAATATAAACACCATATTTTTTGAAATATATAAAAAAGGATCTTCGACTTTACTTACATTTTACAATATGTACATTGATTAGATGGTTTTCTTTGCTTTTAATTATGTGACAAATGCCAATCTAAACAAAGTTAGCATAAGCATTGGGTACATGATTATAACTCCTAGGAATATGATAATATGTAATAAAATCAAATTGTCGTTCTAAAATACATACTCGTAGGAATCGTCGGAGTAAAGTAGGATCACCCATGCGGTAATGGCCATTCAACTGACATACTACCAACTAGGAATCTAGGTGAACTTATAATGAACGAATTCCATGTGATATAACATCGTGCAAAATTTCTATAACGACACTATATTCAGCCACATTATTCATGGATGGCCCTAGGCATACACCTCCTAAAGACACCAATAGACCCTCGGGTAAGTAAACCACCCAAGAGACAGAAACCATTTTTTGTGTGTGACGACTAGCCCCATATGCAAATCCTAAGTATACTGACGATGCCATTGACATCTGTCAACCAAGTGAAAACTCGATAAGAAATCTGAAGACAAAAACTGAAAAGAGATATATACACTAAATTACATTAGTATACAGAGAGTTTTTCCAGAGCCTAGGGATCAAGCATAATATCTTTTCAGGTAGAGCCCATTTATGGGCCCAACCAACTTATTCCCTTCATAATATTCTAAGTCATAGGCTCCTTTTTCTAGAACATGTAGCACAATGTAAGTACCGTGCCACATGGGTTTAAACTTGCCTACCCCCATTGGTTCTTTGGCTTGATCATACAAGAGGACCAAGTCACCCTCGGCATACAACTGAGGATAGGTAGACTTATCATACTGGACCTTGACACGTCGTTTGTTCACTTCGATAGCTGTAGAGGCATCTCAATGTTGCTCATCAAGACTCTCTAGGTGTACAAGGCATCACTCGAGATCAGAAGTGTCAAGTAGGAGCGTGACTACCAACTTAAGAGAAGGGATTTCACATTCAATAGGTAAAATCAACTCCACACCATGTACTAACTGGAAAGGGGAAAATCTGGTGGCATTCTTCACCAAGGTTCAGTATGTCGAGAGTGTAGGATATAGCATGATGTTCCAGTCGGATTTACTCTGAATGACAGTTTTTTGCAAAATGGTCTTGAGAGAATTTTTTATGGCCTCTACTTGTCCATTTCCTAGGGGTAATAGGGAGAAGAATGACCATGTCTAAACCCTAGCTTAGCTGCTAGTTATTCCATCATTTCATGCTTAAAGTGACTGCCATCATCAGTGACAATCTCACTTGAGATACCAAACCGGGTGATAATCTAATTGAATACGAAGAAGGTTGCAGTCTTCCCATCCGATTTAACTGTAGGCATGGCCTCGGCCCACTTAGTAAAGTAGTCGATGGCCACGATAATGTGTTGATGCCCCCCAGCCGAATTTGGGCTATAATCAATGAATTCCACCCCCCACTTGGTGAAGGAACTGATGGTAATGACTGGGTGAAGAGGAGTTGGATGTGAGCGCATTTTCAGAGTGAACACCTGGAAAGGGTGGCACTTCTTAATATCTTCAATACAATCCTTAAAGACAGTAGGCCATAAATAACTGACTCGCAAAATTTTTTGGGTTGTCGCAAGCCCAGATAGATGACCACCAATATCCCCACTGTGGTAATCATTTAGAATAGAATTATCTTCTCCATGAGTTAAACAATGACGCAATATATCATTTATTCCTCGGTGATACAAAGTGTCATCGACGATAGTCTATTTCTTAGCTTGGTACCTTATATGTTGTCAGTCATCTTGTGAGAGATGTTGAGGGAACTTCAAGGTCTGAAGATAGAGCATGATGTCTCCATACTAGGGTTCAGACGACGAGACAAGGAAAATGTGTTCATCCGCAAAAGAATCAACATGGATAACCTCCTCATCTAATCGTGGAAAATAGGATATCAACTCCGCAAAGACTAGGGATTTCTTGGATTTCGCAGAAGCAAAATCGAGATCAAACTCTTGTAAAATGACAATCCATTTATTATATTTTCCCCCTATGATACGTCGGGTAAGGATGTATTGAAATGGATTGACATCACCAACCATCGTAGTCTTGAAAAGTAATATATAATGACACAAACATTGGAATGTGTGAATGGAAGCCAAAGCTATATTTTCAACATGAGTATAATTGAGTTCAGGACCAAGTAAAGTTTGACTAAGATAGTAGATGACGTTCTCATAGAGCTCATCATCCTCCTCAACTAGAACCATACCAATCATATCTTCAAACACGGCGATATAAAGAAAGTAATATCTACTATAGTCAGGAGGCTTTAGTAGAGGTGTCGACACCAAATCTTTCTTCAAGGAATCGAAGGACTCTTGCGCTCACTCATCCCAAATAAAAAGGGTGTCCTTCTTCAAAAGACACATGAAACCTTTAGTGATAGTGGCATAGTTCACTATAAACCTACGAAGAAAGTTAGCTTTCCCCTGTAAACCCTGAAGTTGTCTAATTGTGCGCGGGGGAGGAAACCTAAGTATTTCCTCAACCTTAAGTGGATCTACCATGATCCTAGTCTCAGAAACTAGAAAACCTAAAAGACGACCAGACTTAACGCAAAAGATGCACTTGTGAGGGTTCAACCAGATTCTATAGTAACAACATCTTTCAAATACAAGTCGAAGGTGATTAACATGATCCTCTTTCTTATGAGAGTGAGCAACAAGATCATCAAGGTAAGCTTTGACTATGTTCTTTAGATTGTGAAAATAAAAATTCATGGCATGTTGAAAGATTGCTCCAACGTTTTTAAGGCCAAAAAGGTATCTTCTGGTATGAAAAAGTACCCCAAGGACAAATAAATGTCGTCTTGTGTTGATCCTCGGGTTTGATTTGAATTTGATTATATCCTGAAAATCCATCCATAAAATAAAATACTTCGCTTCTCACACACTCGTTGAGAATCTGATCGATGAAAGGTGTGGGGAAGTTGTCTTTCGGATAGGCCTTGTTCAGGTCATGGAAATCCATACACACACAGATGGTTCCTTGCTTCTTATCTACAGGAACGAGGTTGGATACCCATTCGGTTAAAGGAACCAGGTAGATGAAGCCAACATTAAGTAGCTTCTCCACCTATGCCTTAATAGTAGGGGCCTTTCGAGGGTTGACAACTCTAAGACGTTGCCGAACAGTTTTAGCATCTGGATAAGTTCTAATCTCATTTTTTACAATACGAGGGTCAATCCCTGACATCTCTTCATAGGACCAAGAAAATATATATCGAAATTCCTTGAAGAGCTTGGTGTTGATCAAGATTTCTTATAGAGAACAATCTGCACCGATATTTATGTTTTCAACCTTACCAGGGGTACGAGAGATATCTATCGTGACAGTAGGAGAAATTCTCACCATATTTCCTTTGGCATAAATTTTGTGCATATCAAGAGAAACTACAGTGTGACTGACTATATCACTCAAAGTAGATCGAAATTTGTCTTGTTCGATTATTTCAAGCTCTGGGAGAAAATAAGAGCGGTGATGCATGTCATCCCAAGGTTTGTTGGAACCATTCATGGCTTTGATGATGGCTTCATCTTAGGGTGAAGTCCCATTGAGGAAATCATGTGAACAAGACAAAAAAGTGGCCCATATAGGCCTAGACACGAGATCATCCTCGTTCGTCGATGAGGGAACAAGATCGGGATTGGCGGAAGAGTCGAGAATAGCTTTATACACAATCTCTACTACTGATAGTGGCATGGCCATTCCAGCATGCAACTGACCTTCAGAAGACAAATTCGGGGAAGGTAAGGTCCACAGATCACTAAAATAAGAAGTGCAGAAAGGAATGGACCTTCTCGTTGAGACGGGCCTACGGGACATGGCATAAACATGATGGATTGGTGCCAAGAAGTGGAAATTACCCATAAGGGAAGAATAAATTTTGACACCGATATTCTCAGTTGTCGGCTGAGAATTTTCGATCACAGGAATTGACGGTCCAAGAGATGCATTAGGACTAGAGTACGCAAAAGATAACTGATCGATCATCACAATATTCCCTTCATGAGGAAAACAAAGAGTACGGAAGATAGACAACACAAAGACGATCATGGCATAAGTCCAATTTCGACCTAGTAACAAGTTATAATCAAGAGCCACATCAACTACCTCTACTTCCACCTCTATCGTCTTCCCACCTAACTAAAACGGAAAGGCGGGGAGAATACCGTGAGGGCGGAAGGAATGATCGTCAAAAGAAATCAACATGTTCGATGACTTGGAAATATTTGGAGAACGGAGAGATTTCCAACAAGCCAAGGACATCACACACGTAGCAGTGCCTTCATCAGCAACTGCACATTTTATGGTATACTTTGAGTACTCCAGTACATGGATTTCGAAAACCACATGGTAAGGAAAGCGAGGCTTAACATCTTTGAAGTCAAACTTGATAACCTTTGAGACACTGGGTTATAGAGATCTTAAAGCAGAGAGTAAGGAATTCCTCTGTGAAGGACACATCTGGAGTACCTCCAAAGCCGACATCGCAGAAGGGGTTTGACCCAGGTCCTCAAAAATAGAGTAGTTCTAGGCAGCTCTAGCATTTGGATTATGGGTAGAGTGCTTAAGTACTCCTTTCAGAATACAAGGCAGTGGCTCTGGTTTCTCAATCTATAAATTCATCTTCGAAGGAAGAGGATATTCTAGACTAGGATTAGTTTGTTTAGAACTATAGTCTCGATATCGAGTAGCTACATCTATTTTCGTATCGACCATATTCATACATAAACGTTTGTCATCTTGCAACTGCTGGTTTTGACCTCCACCAGCTGCATTTTCGATGTTTGAGGAGCTGAAGGCTAAGTGTTGATTATGTGGGAATGGATTCGTCAGCACAACAGGCGATTGAGATAAAAGCCTCGTAACTTCTGCAAGTTTGGGGCACAAATGGATAAGGTGATCGTCTATGCAAATATTACAGGGAAACTTCACCTTACGCCTTTCTCATTTTCCCTCTCCAACATTACTTCCCATTTTCTCATTATTATTATTGTCCTTGGGTTTATTACCATTTTTCCCACCCTTACAGTTATTGCATCCTTTATTCTTATTCCCTCCTAGTTGTTGGTTACCATTTGAGTTGGTCGACGATTGCACGGAGTGTACATCTGCCGACTAAGTGGGATTGGAATAAAAAGATGAGGCTGGTCCTCCTGCACACTGGCTTAAAGACAACTCTTTCAATTGTTTTTTCACCAAGTCTACGGACTTTACATTGGCGGAACCTACAATGTCATCGGCATGAGGCCTAGGATTTTTCCTAGGGTTGTAAGTAGATCGCAGTGCTTCAGGAAGAAGGTGGTATAACATCCTGGACTGAGCATATATCAAATCTAACTACTGGGCCCTAAATATTGCTTCTTCTTCAGTGGTAACCCCAGAATTAGCAACGTACTTCGATATAGGAGGGTGAAAATAATTGAGAAACCATTCTAAAATAAAGGTCGGGGGTATAGGGGTCTTAATCAACCTCTTCCATCTATGCCATTCCTAGATATGGTTCGAGATATGAGTGGCGGTGTCCTGGCGTAAAGTTGGAAACAATTCTAATCCAACATCATAACAAATGGGAAACTGGAAGTGGTTAAGAAAGACCATTATCAACTGACTAAATGTCCCATATACCCCCTTGGGTAGCTCAATATACCATTTTGAAGCAACTCTGATGAGGGTGCGTTGAAATAATGTCAAACGAATAGAATCGTCATTAAGGGAGTTTCATGAGAACCAAAGGTGAAAGGTAGTGATGTGATCACCAGGATCCTCTCCATTCTTACCCTCGAACGTCAGGATTTTCAAAGTAAGTTTGGTGGGGATCGGGGGCCATGTAGGATCATGAATCATATGGTTGTTCATTAACTTATCCAAATCCGGTAGATTAAGCGTGGCTAGAAAAGGGAGGAGGGGTTGCGACATCTGGCCCCAACCTCCTAGGAAAGATTGTACTTGCGGATTTAGAGGACATCCAGGGTTCTGGTAAACACCATGGCCCTTTCTGGCATTATAAGGCCCTCCTCCTGGCTGATTCATATAAGGTTGGTTGGGAATCATTCTAGCAGGAATGTTCCATTGAGGATTATAGAAATTTCCCCCAGCTGGATTGGATCTGAGTTGGGGGTTGCCCAAAGTGTGACTGACCTCCCCCGGGTTGGAAACTAGAGGATAGAGGTGGATTCGTCATGCCAAAAGTATTGGTCGTAATTTGCACCGAGGAGGTAGGGTTGTAGGACAGAACTTGAGTCGAAGCTTGTCCTTCAGGTTGACTATTCCACCCAGAAGTAGGAGTATTGGACCCAGGGTTAAAAGCAGGGATACCCCCCATATTATGAGTCATTTGAGGGATTTGAGATCCAACAAATGAAAAAGGAGTGTATGGAGGTGTACTTCCCCCAAGCCCAATGCTAGCATTAGGGACAACAGTTGGAATGGAGTTCAAAAACTACGAAGTGAAGTTAGGCATACCATAAGAAAATGGACAATAAGACATAGGGATGGACTGAACATTGTAGCCCGGTGAGTGGCCAAGAGACCCAAAGGGGTTCAATATGGTAGCTTGAGCATTAACTATAGGTCGATCCATAGTAATTATAGGTACCTCCGACACAATGACCATAGAGGTTGTAAGATTTGAAGGGGTTGCATTAACTATAATGGGTATGGGAGTCGAAGGGCTCCTAGAATTTTGAAGACCAAATTTAGTACTCATCCTTCTAGAATCACAAGTCTGAATGGTGGACGTATGTGTACCATGTATAATAACTCTAAGCCTTTTAGAAGGCAAGGAAATGAAATCCGGTGGTAACTGTAACAAGCGACGGGACCGACGGGGAGGCTGGTCCAACTCCACGATGACTTAAGACTCTAAAGATAAAAAATATATCCTAAGGCCAACTAGTAAGAAAATATCACACCAAAATTCAAACGGCCAATATGCATGCAAATGGGGTAAAGTGGTTGAGTGGCCTCCCTCCCTAAAGAAGGTATGTCTCTCCCAAGAGGGGCCTGAGACTCCCTGCTAAAGATCGGAGGTAACAAAATCAGTTATAAGGGCCCTCGTGGGCTGAACAACTAATCAGTCAGATCCCCCTGGAGAGGTAATCCTTCATAAACGTTGTGTGTTGTCTAACCCTTATCTGACCCAGGGGACCTGCAGAATAACCCCTACAGGTAACCTATGATACACCTAAGTCAAGCAAATAATAAACCTCTATATAATCAATGCATAAGCGAGCAGTCGTAAGTCATGTCCACCGTATGGGCAGGGTAGAAAAGGTCGAAACCTTGAAAGCACCACCTCTCATGGAGGTAAAAGCACTAACAAGATCCCTAGATACGAATAGATCCCTAGAAATATCTCTGACGCTAGGAAGATATCGAGGGGATATCCCTTCAACCAAATTCATGTGACCTCGTGATTAACTCCAGTGTGAGCGGAGCCTCGTGATTAACTCCAGTGTGAGCGGAGCCTCATGATCTTACCAATTATACAATGGATTTCTCCACTCCCTGACTCAGACACATATGTTGATTTAATTGCCTTGGAGAATTTTACTCACAAAATCCTATTCCAAGGCACTAAATCCTAGGTTATTTTGTGCACCCTAGAAAATAAAATCATTACTAGTAAATTTTAAATTATAGCGTTGATTTTATGGCCATGTTTACTCAAAAAGGTATGGTAATGAAACTCATGGTGTTATGACTCTGCAAGAAAATTAAATATGAAAGTAATGCAGATTCCTAACTTTAATTTTTGATGAATGATATGCTCCTAAAAATGATGCAATTTTCAAATTCAAATCTGCAATTCAAAAGTAAAGATTCAATCTTTCACTATATGCACTAAGATAATGATAGAGATTCAAAGACAAAAATGCCAAGAAATGAAAAATGCCTATTTTTTTTGTATTTTTAATATATCAAAACTGAAAATGCATGGACTGAAAAGTAACTTGATACATAGCCCTACTGTGTATAAAAAAAGAGATAACTCAAGCAGGATATCAAGCAATGAAACAACCATCCCAATGTACAAGGACAATAAAAATGAAAAAATGAAGAGAAAGACTTTGCCCAGAAATTCAACCAAAAGAGGGTTTCCTGTCATCCCACAGGCACTCAACAGGCACTACAGAGACCTAAGAAGGCTCAACAAACATCAAATCCCACCCAGCAAACACCAGACCAAGAAAACATGCAAGGAAAAAGGGTGTACGCGACTGTTTGGGAAAATAGAGTGTGTATACACAGATTGTTGTGATACAGCCTGCATGTATACGTGACTGTCAAGGATAAGACGCGTATATGCTTTGAAACAAAGATAGACAAGGGAGAAAGGATGAAAAGTTAGACCTAGAGTGAACAGGAGTTGTCAAGCAATGTTACGATAAGAACCACAATAAAAACAAGAGCAATATAAGGAGAAAAGTACTTCAAACCCTAAAAAAGAAGATTCATCCCCAATATGATTGTCAATTATGTTATGAGGAAAATCTCTCTATGGCTAGGGTAAACCACAGCAGGCCGATATGACTGCAGAAATCAACTATTTCCCATAAACATGCTATATAAACCAATGTGCAAGCGAGATAAGAAAGGGACCTACCTCGTCCAAATGTTTGATGATGTCCATCGTTCAGAACTTTGACCCAAAGATTTATACCTGCAAAAAGTTATCAATAAACAAGTGAAGCAAGCATATAGTGATAATATAAAAGGTTATCACATTAGATAACATAATCCATTAATATACAAAACAAACATGCGCTTGGATAATAACTCACATATTTTCATGATATCAATTGGACAAGAAATGAGTATTTCTATTAATAAATGATCAACAAAAGTGAAAATATTACAGACTTTCGTGTCGGCACGGTTCGGAACCGCGAAACCAAGTTCCTTCCAGCTAGGAATCCACCACTTCAATATTCCACCAAAGGAAAGCTCATAGAAGGGAGACAATGAGGTTTTCCATCAATAAGGGAAGAGCTTGGGGGTTGAACATTATGTTCATACTTAAAGGAAAAAGGGATGCAGACTCAATATGAAGTAAATAATTTCTCCAGAGTAAATTTTCTCTCAAAGTTGAATTCTCTCTCCTTTTCCATAGCTCAGAATTGGCTTCTTTATAGTCTTCAAAATGCAACTGAAGGGCTGAGTCAGAATGTTTCCAATATATGTAAGGCCAAGGATCAAATATCTCATGTTGTGACATGGAAGCCTAACATTTAATTTTGATTTTCTGTCACAAATCCCAATGTACACAGGCTATAGTGGAGCAACCTGCATATACACTTGTTATATAGGGTGCAAGATGTGTATAAGTGGAAAAAATTTATATTTTTGTCTCTAGATTTATCAATAAGGGAAAGTGAGTCTGGATAGGGAAATAGAATAAGGCCCTCTTTGCAAGATTGCATAGGTTGAGACAAATATTTCTCTAACAGTTGGTTTATGCCCACATTTGATGGGTACTTTTGATTACACGCCCCCCTCTAGCGATGTCAAGTTCATATTGGCTACCCCTGACCAACCTAACGCTGAAATTTTTCAAATGTCGTCGTTCCGAATGACTTACTTTAACGATCTGTGGACTCTTCCTTCCCAATTGGATCCGATGGAAGGGACATGACACCCTGGCATGGCCATGCCCTTGTCCACGGTAGAAGTTGCATACAGTATTGTCCAGCAAGCTTCAGCCGACCCCGATCTGAATCCCGCAGAGGAGTTAGATCCAGTTCTCAAGCCTATTTGGGCTCAAGGTTGCCTCACCAATACTGATTCTTTATAATTGGTCTTTCCCTCAGATGAGGCAATTCTTGAGGCAACGACTGGTTTGGACAGACCCTAGGACAATCTCCATCACAGATCTCCATCATAGAGGTAGGTGAATTCTTGTTGACTTTGACTAGAGATAGATATTGTCCTATTAATCCTCTGGCTACACACACAGTTTAGGCCAAGGGTAATATGGAAACTATCGTTGAAATGATACCTATTGACATCTCCAGAACCCTTCACTTCATGGAGAATGTCTTCGTCGGAGCAGACTCCTCCCCCAAGGAGATTCAGATCTATATGGATTTATTTAAGGAATGTTGATATTTTTTTCCTGGTCTTACGAGGAAATGCCACGCATAAATCCAAGAATAGTTGAACATGAGATAACGAATTATCCTAACATCAAGTTGGTCCGATAGAAGCTTCATCCGGTGAATCCTTAGAAAGAAGAAGCTATTAAGGATAAAGTAGAGAAACTACTCAAAGTTGGTTTCATCTACCCCATTCAGTTGACTCAATGGGTGTCAAATCTTGTTTGGGTCAACAAAACGCAGGGTACGATTCGTGTGCTTATGGACCTCTATGATTTGAACAAGGCCTGTCTAAAGGATAATTTCCCCACCCCATTCATTGATCAGATTATCAATGATTGCACAGGCTGTGAGGTATTTTATTTCATGAATGGTTTTTTGGGATACAACCATATACAAATCAAACCCGAGGACTAATATAAAACATCTTGTATCTATCTGTGGGGCACATTCTCTTATCGTAAGATGACTTTTAGCATGAAGAATGTTGGAGCCACTTTTCAGTGGGCCATGTATTTTTCTTTCCACGACCTTATACATATATTCGAGGCTTATCTCAATGATTTAGCATCACAATATTGTAAGAGAGATGATCATCCCACACACCTCTGACTAATATTTGAGCGATGTCGCTACTATTGGATTTGCTTGAATCCTAACAAGTGTAGTTTATGCGTGACGTAGGGTCGTCTTCTAGGTTTCATAGTTTCAACAATAGGGATCATGGTCGATCCTCTAAATGTTGAGGCAATAGTTCAGTTGCCTCCCCCATGCACAATCCCTCGGCTTCAAATCTTACAAGGAAAAGAAAACTTTCTTCGTCATTTTATCACAAACTATGTCAAGATCACTAAAGGGTTCATGTGTTTACTAAAAAAGGGAGTCCCTTTTTGTTGGGACGAAGCTGCTCAATGCTCTTTCAAAGTGTTGAAACGTGCCCTTACGTATTCCCCTCTACTCCGACCTCCCAATTATAATAAATATTTCTTATTGTACTTGGTCATCATAGAGTCGACCATCGATATGGTCTTGGTTCAAGAGGATGATCTGCTTGAAGAGCATGTGATTTATTACCTAAGTCGAGGCCTGGTTGGACCAGAACTCAACTACTCCCATGTTGAGAATCTTGTGTTGGTAGAAGTGCATGTTGTCCAATGGTTCTGTCATTATATTCTTCTTCGTAAGACCACCGTCATTTTCGTTGTGAATCTATTTCAATACGTGTTGACATGACGCATAATTGACAGAAACATTAGTAGATGGATGGTTATCCTCCAGGAGTTTGACTTGGATTTTGTTTCTGTGAAATCCAAAAAGTCATTGGTCTTTGCAGAACTTATCTCGAAACTTTTGATTGAATCAGGTGATGTTACACCCGAATAATCTCCCATTAAAGGAGATTGTTTTCTGATTTCATCTTCAGACCCCTAGTATGGAGGTATAGTAGTATATCTCTAGACTTTGAAGTGTCTCGCCTCTGCTTCTCATGATGAGCGTCGATGTATATGCCATCAGGCACGAAACTATCTCATACTCAATGACACTTTGTATCGTCGATGTGTAGATTTCATCCTTCATCGGTGCCTCATTCACAAAGAAGCATAACTCATTCTTAACGACTGCCACATTGGAGCATGTGGTGGTCATTTTTCTGGGTTGAAAACAACCTAAAAGATTCTACGAGCTGGTTAATTTTGGCCTACGTTAATCAAGGATTGCATTGAGTCGGTCAAGAAGTGCCACCCATGTCAGATCTTCTCTCAGAAGATGAGGGCACATCCTGCTCCCATGTTTCTCATCATTACTGTTGGTCCCTTCACCAAGTGGGGGATTGATTTTACTACATTCCACCTAGCCTTAGCCAGGGGCCATCCTTATATCATCGTAGCGATAGAATACTTCACAAAGTGGGTCTAGGTTATGCCAACATTTAATAATGATGGCGAGACAACAACTCTCTTTATTTTTAACTAGATAATAGCAAGGTTTAGCATCCCGAAGGAGATTTTCACTGACCATGGCAGTCACTTTCATAAAAAAATGATGTTTGAGTTAACATTAAATCTTGGGTTGAAGCAAGAGCATTCATCAACCTACTACCCACAAGTGAATGGCTAGGTGGAGGCTGTGAATAAGTCCCTCAAGACCATTCTACAATGAACGATCAATTCTTCCAAGTCAAATTGGAATTTGATGTTGTACTCGACATTATGGGCCTACCGAACATCTATAAGACTACCACCAGTTTCACACCTTTTCAACTCGTTTATGAGATGGAAGCAGTCTTGCCAATAGAGTGTCAGATACCATCTCTAAAGTTGGCAGTAGAGTTATTGACAGACACTTCAGCACTTGAGGAACACTTATTATATCTTGAGCAGCTCAATGAGCAACGCTATGATGCAGCCTTGTCCAATAAGTCTCACAAACAACGAGTCAAGTGTCAGTATGATCAGTCCATTTGTCCTCAATTTTTTTCCAACGATGACCTTGTCCTGGTCTATGACCAAGATAAGGATCCCCTGGGGGCAGGAAAGTTCAAACCCATGTGGTTCAGACCTTTCATTGTGAAAGAGGTCTTAAATAAGGGCGCTTATCATCTGGCTGACTTTGAGGGAAATGCTTTGGCGGAGCCTAGAAATGGGATCTACCTCAAGAATTATTACTCGTAGGTTGGTCGCCTGAGTGACTTCTTGTACATATCTATAGTTCTTATACAGTTAGCTTTTTGTCTTTTTTGTTTTATGGATGTGTCATTATTTATTTCATCTTTTTCACTGTTGCAGATGTTAAGTGAATCAAAGGTGTTCTTTGGGTTCGTGGATGATTCTAGCCGACACACTTAGAGGCTTGCTTTCGCAGCTTGGGTGATTTTCACGCCTCAAGGCTAGTTGTTATCTTTTGGATGTATCTTTATAGGTGATGCCACAAACAATGTTGTCAAGTACAACACAATGATAGAGTTTCTTCATGACACTTTGTCACATGGTATCTCTCACCTCCGAGTCTACTTAGATGCTCAAATGGTTGTGTCCCAGTTAAATGGGGTTTACCGCATTTATGATACTACTTTATACCAACAATTCCTTAGGGTACGTCTCTTAGAACGTTGCTTTGATTACATTACGTATATCCATGTTCTTAGGAGATTAAATCAAATGACGGTTACTCTAGCTAATCAAGTATTAGATTGGCATATTTCACACACATAAAAAGAAGCACACACATACACATGTACATAGATTTGTAAAATTGTGATCCATAAGACATAAATATGTAAATACATACACACACACATATATATATATATATATATATATATATATATCAAAACGTGTTAGAGTACATCGATGGGTGCGAACACCTCAAAAATATATATCGGGTCTACATCCTGGGGCTTATGCCCTCAAAAATATACAAAAAGAGTGTCCTCGGCACATAAGAGGTCCATCCTATCTAAGCACGGGGCCTGTTGGCCCTGCCATAGTGAACAATGACGTTTTCCAAATGCCAGAAGAGTTGGACCCAAGTCTGTGGCACCCCAACTACATGAGGCTGCATCGATGGTAGGAGATCCTCGATCTCAGCCATGGGAACTGTGTGAGTGAGCACAATGAGGTTTTTCTCCACCCGTCTCAAAACTCTCTCAGCCTCTCCAACTAGAGGTCCCCCTGTTGCTACTGCTGGTCCGACAGATGTTGTTGGTACTGCCTTTGGTTGAGGAAGTCACCTGGTCCTCGAGAATTCTACCGTACGCATCGGTCCCACATCTGTACATAATAGATACATAGTTGTCAGATACTCTGGTTCACATAAAAATAATATATAAAAAGGAAACCAAAAAATTAAATAACTTTAAAAAAAAATGTGCCTATCTCTCCTTGATCCTCTTGAGGAGGTACGGGCATGTCTGGATCCCTGGAAAATTTGATCCCGAAATAGGGGTAGTCCTTTATCACTGGAATCTATCATGTCCACCAATAAAAAAAATTGTTGTTGAAGGCTTGTATAGTCATTCCTCCCCCCTTTCATGGTATAAATGTTGCGCATATACACACTGTTGGGAAGGAGGTCACATACCCTCACATTGTCTCTCACAGACTAAGGATGGGTACCCTCTCAAAGAAGAATGGCCATAGAACAAGATTGAACCCAAAGTTCTTGTTCCTATGCTCACGACACTCTATAAGCTTCCTCTTCATGCATGTAAGCATGTTCGTAATCCATTCAAAGATGTGTGCATCAAGGAACTACATAGCTGTTATAACTCGAAAATGCACCACACAGGCTTACCTAGCATCAGGCCAACTCATGCCTCTTCCTAGCCAAAGCCATGCTGAATAAAACCTTGAAAAACCACTTAAAACAAGTAATCCACGCCCTAACCTCTCACTGGGCGCGGGGGACCGCTTGATGACCTTCTACTGCACGCGGGTATCCGCGGGCTAACACACTACAACCCGCGGGTACCTAACAAAGCAAAAAATCAGGAAAGTTTCCGCCGGGACACGAGGCTTTTTGTCAGTTAACTGGAGCTCCCGTCCATGCATGGCTGAGAGTTCTCCTAAAACCCTAGCTCCTTCTAGCCTATAAAAGGAGGGGTAGGGGTACTATTCAAAGGGGGAAAAAATCATAGCAAAGAAACTCTGCCAAATTGCCAAGTCCATTATTGTCCCAACCCTTTAGCTTTGCCTCAAGCTTCAGGAGAAATTCATGCTGCAGCAGTTGGAGGAAAAAAGAAGAGGAGGAGCCCAGGATCAGGATCGAGGAACAGTGGCCAGTCTCAGAATTCATTGTAAGTGATTCATTTTGAGACTAATGAAAAAGATTCTTTTCCCGTCCCAAGTACATGAATCTCATCTATGTTATTTGATTTATGTTTTATTTCTAACCCTCTAGTAGATCAGTAGCATGCATGCGTAGTCTTACCTTGATTGCAGGAAGCTTTGTGGAAGGGGCAGCAGCAGTGAGGAAATAAAAGGCTCAATGAAGGATCTACTTCAATCATCGTTAAGAAGGTGAGTCAATTCTTCCCATGTTTGCATGAGAAAAGGGGTTGAGATTTTGGGTAGAAGGTTAAAAGTTAAGTCTTAAGGGTCATGATCTGCGTACAAGCTCAAAACCCTAGCTTGTTAGTCCATAGGGTAGAATACCCCACAACAATAGCACAATACATATGTTACCGAGAAGCCTGGTGGCCAGCAGCGGAACCAGTAATCCACCTAATGAGAAATAAGATCACCTTCAGTGATAGGTTGGTGATATTGTTGATAGGCACTTGAGAACCTACTTTCTCATTTCCTGCCTCACAATGCATGCTGATGTAGTCGAAAATGTTCAAGGCCCCAGGAGGAAACATGCACAGGTTGACTGGTTCCCCTCTCCTCAAGAGTCCAGACAATAAGTAAATGTCCTCAGTCATCGGAATCAATGAATGCCCCTCCAATATGAACGTCTCTGCGTCTAGGTGCCAATAATCCACCAGGGCATTCAGAAGCCTGGGTTGTGCCCTCATAAGTGGACACTGGTAGAATTTCCATAGCCCGCATTTTTTTAATGCAACAATGGTAGCAGGGTCCTCATCGACCAAGATTTTAACCTCCTCGTGTTCACTCTCCCTCCAGTGGACATACATCCTGTTACATGACAAGTCCAGGGGGGAGTTAGCTCTTGCATATTCATTTTTTTTCTATGCTTTTGAGGGTGTACACGGGTTGTCTTGGACACAGTCGCATATGCATGCGGTCATATTGTTTTCTGCCTACAGGTTGTCCTTAGACAACTCGCATATATGTAGGGCCTCCCTTTTTTAGGAGGGTGTGCCCCCCAAATAACTAAATGAAATGCATAATTGAAGTATTGAAATGCAAGAGAGATGAGTTTATACTTACTTGGTCCAAGCAGAAGTTTGTTTTATCCTCTGAAGCTCCCGGAATCAACTCTTTTAGAAAAGGGGTCTTTTTTACCTTTTGGTTAATTTTCAAATTGCAATGGTGAAAATGAGCTGTCAGCTTCTATTTATAGACTTTTTTGGCCCTTTTTGCCACTTTTTTGAACCCTTTTGTCGTTTTTTCTGGATTGAAAATTGTTAGTGTGGTTCTTGCGTTTCTTATGGGATGTTACGATGCACTTTAATTTTAGGTTTGGTAACTTTTGGGAGAAGGGTCACTTTTAAAGGTCCTTTGGTAAAAGTCATTTTTTCCAACTTTTTGCATATAAGTTAGGATTCCACCTCCACTTTCTGCATCTCGTTGTCTTTTTCTCTTTTCCAGAGGATTTATCCCACCGAACTGCGACACGGAACCATCATTGCTGCTTTAGAAGTGTCATAATTTAGTGGTAGAGCCTACCTCTACATGGATGCCCTAGTTAGATCCTTGTTTCATTTTGGTTTCCATGTCATTGTTAATGAATTTAGGCTCGAGAATCCTTGTTAGTCCTATCTTGATTATGAGATTGAGCCTCATACGTATGATGTTTCATCACTCTTGGCCTCACCCTCAGGACTCCCAAAAATGAGCATACTTTATCAACTTTCAATCTCACTTTGAAATCTGAAAGTAACATCCGACGAGACTATATTTATTCTTTTCAGTCTTGTCAGGATTAACTGAGAAAAGTAACCTCTTGGAGTCTTCTTTAAGCCCTTTTCAGAGTCTCTAAACATGAAAATATTCTCGAGCGATCTTGTTTTCCATCATGCTCACCAAACTAAAACTTGAAAGCATGTTTTTCCAGCGGTAGTTTACCCCTTTTTTGGTCTGAATGTCAATTTTAAGAACAAAGGTATACTCTAGAAACTTCAGTTTGCTAGAATAGTATTCTCAGGTATAAGTTTAACCCTTTTTTGGGCCCGAGGGACTAAATTTATGAAAAAGGAACCCCCACAGAGTCCATAGTTAATCTCGTTTTAGATTCCCTAAAATTGAAAATATCATCAAGTGACCTTGTTCCTTCACACTCATTAAATTGGTTCAGAAGAACATCCCCTACATAGTCCATAGTTAAGCTCTTTTCAGACTCCTTAAAATTGAAAAGATTGTCGAGTGACCTTGTTCTTTCACACTCGTTAAATCCGTACAAAACAACATCTGCTGGCATGAGTTTACCCCTTTTTCGGCCTATAGATTAAGGAAGAAAAAGGTACACCTCGAGAGATTCGTCTCTTCGGGAGAGTTCTCCTCAGTGAATTTTATACTTTTTTGGGCTAAGGAGACTAAATCTAGAAAAAGGTTGTGAGTCCATAGTTAAGCTCTTTTCAGACTCCATAAAATTGAAGAGATTGTCGAGTGATCTTGTCTATGTCACACTCATTAAAATGGTTCTAAATAGACGTCTTTTCGGTGCAAGTTTACCCCTTTTTCGAACCGACTAGACTATTTTCGAAAAAGGTACCCCAGTGGAGTCTTCTTTTACGTTTTTTTCAGACTCTCTAAACATGAAAAAACCACCGATATTACCTTCTCTGGGCTCGTGAAAAATACATTGAAGGCGGTTTCATTGTGTCTTGCTAATCACATTTGCATCTCTGTGTCTTTGGACTAATGTCAGATCCATGTTTCTCTCAACTAAAACTTTGAAGCATGCCTTATATGCAATCCTTGTAGCACTTTTCCTCTACGACCTGACACCTTGACCCATGAAGGAATTTTCCTCGAGTGTTCTTTTCCTGCACATGTCTCCTTGCTATGAGTATTAGTGTGTTCCTTGCACTTGGAACTAGTATTCTTGTGACACTCGTTCCTCCTTTGTAACGTAGAATTCTTTTATTCTTTTTCAAGCTCTTTAAAAATATTGAAATAGACAAAAAAATAAAAAATACCCCAAAAAGAGGACAGGAAATATATTTATTTTTTTGGCAGCACAATGAGTCACCCTTGGACAAATCATATCCTTTCGTTTGTTCGTCAAGCTTTGGGATTTAATATGACCTTAGGAATTTTTTCTTGCTACATAGAGTTGTGTCCTCCTCTATTTGGTTATTCCTCCAAACACATGGAGAGTTTGTGTTGCCTCCTGCATTGTGAACTTATGTCAATGTCATGCTGCCTGAGTCTAATAATCTTTCATTTTCTTGTCCAAGGGAAGTTTCACCCAGCCTAAGTCTCCCTTTCTTCAATTTTTTACTTGACATCATGTATGTCCATCCCAAAAGCCCAATTAAGTCCTTGCTTGAAATCAATGAAGTTCTATGTCTGATCACCAAGATCCTCTTGTTTGTTCTTGATGATCTATCGAAGACCTCTAGGTGGTGAAGTCACACACTCACATTACACTCCTACCTGAGTTTTTTAGATCTTCAAGTTGTTTCTTGAGCCCTTAAGGCCTCTGAATCTCCAGCGATCAGGCAACATTTGCTTCTTGAAGATGGATATTATACATGTATATCTTTGATTTTGAGATGTAGATCTATTGTGTATTTCTTGCGGCTACACTTTATATATTTATATGACATGGATCTACAGTGTATTTTATTGGAAGCCATGATTTATTTCATCCCGAGCATAGGTATGCCCACCTCAGAGAGACAATTTTTATTTTTGCAGATGGAACCTCCCGAACTCTGGTCCCGGGCTCACTTTCTTCATACATTGGTGAATATTTTGTAATGTATTTCAGACATCAAATGCTCTTCTGACCTCACACATTAGGGGGAATATACTATAACCCTAAATTTCTCCATACATGCATACCTGACACTTGGCCCTCTTACTTGCTATTTTTTCCAAGCCATCACTGAGTTGCTCTTCTTAAAAACTCATTTTTTGAAGATGTACGTGCCTTGCACCATTAATTCCCATGTACACATGCCTGATGCACCACTACAGCCTACATACATATGCTAGCTACACCATTACAGACTGCTTATACTTGAAAAAGTTGAAAAAATTAAAAAGTTGCAAGTAATTCATTGAGATTACGGGATATTGGGTAGTTTCCCAACTAATACACCACCTATAGCCCATCACCCAACCGAATAACCATCCTTTTGTCATATAAAAGGAGGTTTTGGGGTCTCATTCCTAAGCTAAGCAGAATAATAGTGAAACTTTTCCCGTTTCACATCCCCTCCTTGCCCCAAGCATTTGCATCCTTATTGTGAGAATTGCATTAGAATTCCCCATTTTGCCCTTTTTCCTCCATCATAAGCCCATTCCATTTCCCAGTAATAAGGCTGAGAGGATAAAGATACGCAGAGGTGCACTTGGATCTTGGTGAAGAGGAGCTCGGACCAGGTTCGTGGAGCAGTAATCGGCAGTGGTTGTAAGTAATCATTGTATTATCAATAAAAGAAGTACTTTTCCTATCCCAGAAGATGATGTGTCAAATGTTTGCATTTGTTTTATGTTTTTTTTCTAACATCTAACCTGTATTTATGTATGAAATGTATTCTTGTAGTTCCATGTTTATCTTTCTTTGAATGTAGGCCAACCTTGGGAGGAGGTTTGCAGTCAGTGGAGCCTTCAAGCGCGAGAGGATCTACACCAGACACGGAGTAAAGGTACAGTTCTTGGATCCTTATTATATTACTTTTATTGCATAAGTCTGGGGTATGTTTGGGGTATTTATAGAAGTAGGATACTTTTAAATGGCTATTGATCTCCCTACATTGTAAACCCTGGTGTAGCCATAGGGGGGTTTTTCCCACTAGCACATATGATATTTGTGAAGGAAAAAAATGGAAGTGACCCTCAATGTCATAAATGGGATCCACACCATAACCAATCACATCCAATTTACATTTTCCAACATGCAGGAACCCTTCAAAATTATCAACCATATCATCACTTTTATCATGACATGAAGGTTTTAATACATCCAAGGGTTCCTCTAACACCTATTCACTTGTCAAGTCATAAAATAGGGCATTGTCAAAATCTTGGAAAGGGAAATGACTTACCATATTCTCTTATTCTTGTGCATGAGGGATGAAGGCTTGGATAACTTCATCAAACAGAGGAGTAGATACCAATACTTCATCCTCATGACTCACCTCTTCAATCAAGTATTCACTGCATTCTGTAGAATCATAGGAAAATTAATTTTCTTATTCAAGGGCTTGAAAACCTTCTTCATAAATATATTCTTCTATATCATAGGGTTCTTGGTATTGAGCATGGTACACACCCTTGAGATATTCCATAATCACAGTGGTGAATCCTTCATCCTCTAGGGCTATTGTGATATTTTGAATCCTTCATCCTCTATGGCTATTGCGATATTTTGAAGCACATCTTCATATGTCTATAATTGTGGTTTCAAAATCTCAATAAACCTACTTAATAGGTCTATGAAAGATGATATACCCTTATCTTCATAACAACCCTTGACCCAATCTTGTAAAAATGACGGTAAGTAAAGTGTGAACAATTTTAATAGAACATCCTCCCCTTCAAATTCTATCTCACTTATATACTTAAAGAAATATACAACATGAGTAATTGGGAGGCCTATGAATCTTGGAGAGTTTTTCACCCATTTTATATCAAAATAATGTGGGTATCCTTGAAAACTTTTAAAATCAATAGACAGATAAACTTTCTTCCAGGGCACCATGATCCCATGTCTTGAAAATATCACAAAGTTGAGAGTAATGTGGCACATTGGAAAAGGTCTTTGGAGTCGCCAGATATCCTCTTAAGGATTATCAAAGGGAGTGAGGAATCACCCTCAGTGGAGTCGTCAGGTAATCTTTGTGAAGTAAAGTCTTACCGATTTTTTTTTTTCGTTGAGGAATATTGACTTAGTGTTCCTCAACAACAGCGCCAAAAATGTTATTGAACAATTTGTACTTTCCCAAATCCCAAGGAAAGTGAAATAATATTGGTGTAACAAGGGGGTGACCTATCACTATCACCTTAATAGGAAACCCCTTTCTGTTTAGGAGTAATATAAAATTACCCCAAGGGAGACGTCCCTAGTGACCTAAAGGGATGGTGAAACAAAGCAAATATGTAAAGATTAACCCCCCTCTCACTAGTCACTTAAATCAAATATATTACGGAGTTTATGTCTCAAGAGATGAACCAAGTGTAGAATATGAAGTGTACCTTCCCAGAACAAGACATCAATCATATATATGGTATCTTCAAGTACAAAAATGATATCAATACTTCAATAAGACAATAAACTAGTTAAACACATGCTAGCTGATATAAAACTGCAGCAATAGACAAGTTTACAAAAAAAATAGTGATGTATAACAGCTCCAATAAATACTCTTTAGAAATTATTTAAAAGACAATGAAAATATAGCATTTAGTGCATATAATGATAGCAACTTGTGTCACAAGCAAATTTTGAAATGATTAGATAGCAATTAATGTTGAGTATGCAGAACATTTGTTGCAATTAGATGGTTGTAGAAAACTTTTATAACATCAACAAGAAGGTTAGAGATATAGGCTAAGTTAGTGTTAGTTTTGGTTAGTAGATTCTTGAGATCTTAAAGTTTGAGTGTTTGTTTGATCAATCAACTAAACAAAAGAGTGACTAGTTCCTTTAAGGGGTTGTGGAGTCAAGAGTGTAGCAACATCTACTTGGAGAAACAATGATGATTATACTTGTCTAAGTAAAATGGAGGATCTTAGAGGAGTAGCACCTTAAGTCCTCTAGGATTCAAACTTTAGGGAGGTGAGCTAACTAGAGAGTAGGATCTTCTAGTCCCTAGCGCCTTCCTCCTCCTTAGACTATTGAAATATATTTAATCCAAAAAAAATTAGGCAATGGCTTCTAAAGTGTTATCACTTTAGGGATTTATAAGCATGCCTAGGTTAAATCACTTTAGTAAAGTCTAGCAAATGAAGAGCAAAGAAGTAGCACCTTAAGTTCATTAATCCTAGGGTTTGTCAAGAAAAAAATTTCATAATCTTTAACATGTATAAGAAAATATACCATAACCATTCAAAATGAAATGACAATTGCATATTTACTTCACCAAGAATAATCAAGAAATAAAACCCTAGATTGACAAGTAACTTCACCAAAAATTTAGCTTCCAAGACAAGTGCACCTCACAATTTCATCCAATACACCCCAACTAGGGCACAAATTTAAGTCCTCTTCTCTATAATGGGAGAGTTATGATGAAAAATAAATGTAATTTGTGTTTATTTATACAAAATTATGACCTTTATTTAGTTTTAGGTCAAAAATCAGGGTCGACCCTGAGCAATCACTAAAAATAAATTTCAATTAAAATGCAAGATAAAACCCTAGTAGGGTGACATCATTCTCCTCTAGAGTGACATTGAGTCCCATGTGTGGGATGTTGAGAAATAAAGATGCAGTGCTATGACTCCAAAGGCCTTAAATCATGCCCACATGTGCCACAAACCTCATCATTGTCTCCAAAATATCAAACCCTAGCCCTGGTGACGTCTAGGGCTACAAGGGTGATGTTTAAGGCCTCCAAGGGATAACGTCCAGGTGGGACGACTTGGGGACCCTTCATCTAAGCCTACCAAAGTGCCTCCAAAGGAAACGACTTCCTTCATCAATGTGCAAATCAATCACCCCTGTCATGCCCCGGGCTTGGGATTTCAATGTCCATCCATGGGTTTTAGGCCCCCATGAAGGTCTAAACTAGTCATCTCCTCATGAATATATGTCCACCGGGAAAAGTCCTTCAAAGAAAACAAGTACAACCTCCAAGGTTCCATGATTCACAAGTATCATAGAAGGTAAATAACATCTAATAATCAAAACACCTGAACATGTGCATTTTACCCCCCTAACCCAAACAAATGCTCAAAAACGTTATACAATTTTCCAAATTTAGGTTTGGAGAGGGTCTCAAAATGTCATATTGGGTCAATAGACCCTAAGTATAGGGTGTTTCCCAGGTGGAACCAATCCTAGTCATGTGTGCATGTGATATGATGTGAGGTAATCTCTTGGGCATGGGGTTCAAATCATACAAAGGTTTGCATTGTCTTACCTATGGACGATGTTATCCCCTATCCTAGGGATAACTAAGGAGATCATGTCTCGAGGAACATAGGTCCTAGACATGGAGTTTCAAGAGCATAATGGCTTGAGAATGGCCCCAGAGGGCCCCTCTTTTTCTTCAGTGCAGCTCAACAGTATCCATCCCACCAGCCTAGTCCTGAACTAGAAATAAGTCTTGCTCCATGAGGTAATGAGTCTGGGTATCATGGTACGTGTCACTCTGATTATTGAAACAATTGAATATGTTTCATTGAATTCTTCCTCATTTCATAACATTTATTTGGAAATTATGCTCTTTAACTTGTTCATACCTAGTGTTGTTCCTGAGTTTATACTTTAAGGCTGTAAAGTATACCATCAAGGCATTCATAAAGGTAAAGATAATTAAAGGATAAGAATCAAAAAGAAGTGTAAAGAAGAATTAGTTTCTCAACTGTCTCTGTCGAGCTTCCCATTGTTCTTGGATGCTGATATCTCTCTCAATAGAAACCTATGATTGTTCTAACTCAACCCGGTTGGTTGTTGTTTGTAGGATAGTATTAAATCGGTTTAAAGAAATACTTGTTTGATCTTGAAGACCAGGTTCTATGTAGGGTTGTTTGCTATTTGGGATAGTCATGGAGAATAAGATTTTATTTAGTTATGAAGGAATTCGATAAATTGTTACTTCGGTTTTTTAAAAGATGAGAATATGAAAAATAGTTTTGAAATTCAAAATAATAACATAAATACAGTTGAGGCCATTTCCTGGACTTGTAACAATTTGAGAATCGTAAAATAACAAAGAAATATTACTAAAAAAATATGAGGCTTTAATCACGAAAGAATCTCATATTGTAACAGGAAATAAAGAAGAAAACGAGATTTCTAATGAAGTGTTAAATATCATGTTTCAAATGATCTACAGGTCTTAAAATTACTGATAGCAATTTCAGAGGAAAAATTGTAAATAATTTGGTAACCAAATCAATCTAAATTATAAAAGATGTATAAAATAAACTTCAAATTAATCATTCATTAGAAAGACATTGAAAGAGAAACATAGAAAAATATGGTAAACAAAGTTAAAGAACACATAGCTACAAGTTGGCGGGATTCAGAATCTCGTCTGTATCGTATATCAGAGTGAATCAAAATTTTCTTACAATCGACTCTCTCCAAAAAAAAACCAAAATCCACTTCTCAGTCCTCCCAAAATATATTTATACATGATCATCAAATATTTTCCCGTTGGTTTTTAACCAACTTCCTAAGACTACGGTTACATGGATGAATCATGTCAAACCGTTTACATTTCTTTTCTAATTTCTAATGATGAAAATATTCAAAAGAGTAATTTTATGTTGGTGTTGATGAACTTCCTTCTTCCACCTCAAGACAGTGAACACATTTTCCCAAAAACTTCACCAAAAATCTGGGAACGTCTGGTATCTCCTTTGCCTCAAATATGAAGAATCTTTTCTGCAATTCGGGCAAGCGATCTTCTATTATTTTCCTCGTGAACTTAATAGTTTTCAACTTTAAGTTCGGTATCACCATCCACTTGTCGATTTCAGAGATATTGATTACCTTAATTTTTGGGATTTCTACCTTCATTTTCTCCAAATCTTCCTTGAACCTTAGCTGATGCTTGACAATGTTGATCTCTCCTAGTAACCCAGGACAGTCATTTTTTCCAATATTTAATGAAGACTTTTCTAAGAGGTCAAAAATCCCTTGACAATCATCATTGACATCTCTAGTTATTCTTTTATTTTCGGCCAGGTCTGCTTCCTACACTTTAAGTATTACATCTCCTTTAACCTGTTCTGAAATGGATAGTTTCTAAATCTTTCTGACCTCATCCTTTGTTGAAAGGGCTACTGCTTTCTGGAAAGTCATTCTAGCCGCTTTCACTTCTCTTTCTTTATGGAGATCATTCTCCAAAGATTTGTTTCTTTCCTGAAAGTAATTCTGGACAACTTCGAGATTTACAAATACTTTTTGTTGTTCCTCTTCTATTTTCAAATGTATTCCCAATACTTGAGCCTGGAAAATTTCCAGCTCTACCACTTGATTTGAAATAGTGTAAATTTTATCTCGTAATTTTTTATTTTCTTCTTCCTGTTTTAGGATCTATGCCTGGGTGACCTGTATTATCTGACTTTCTTCCTCTAAGCTTGTTTTCATTTTCTGAATCTATTGAATATCTTTTAGTCTAGCTTGTTCTAGACCCTTTTTTATTACCCAACTGATATTTCTTTCGGTTTCTTTCAATTTATCCTGTAGCTAAGCTATCATTTGGTCTTTTTGTTCCAGCATAGCTGTCAAATTGCCCACAGAATATAAATTTGTCGACACTATAGCTCCCATCGTGCCTTCTATCTCTGTGGCAAATTCTCCATCTTTAAGTTTCTTTCCATCTATGATGACCCTATGCTTTTTAACCATCCCATCTCCTCTTGGATGGATTTCCTGTTTCAAGATTGCCCTTCTCTTTTTACTGAAGAAATAATCTGATAAGGAATTTCATGATTTTTCATCCCTAGAAATTGGCTCCAGATCACTGACATACAGAGCTCCCTCGTGGGGGTTTCCATAAGTGGATTGCAATGGAGTTAAGGAAGTAATGGGACTTCCAATTTCTATCGATGTTGTTACTCCTGCCTTTTCTGGAACATCCTTAGGGATTTCTGGGGATTTTTCTGGCTCCTTTCCCCTCCCTACCTCTGATTCTTTTGTCTAGGAAAATTCTATGTCTTTTGAAGGTATTCCAGTATCCTTCATCTTTCCTTTAGTATTTGCCTTGTCATGTATATTTGTTTCAAATCCTAGGGGAGCCCTTCCTGCTTTGGAGGTGAGGTCGTAGCTTCACTCTTCAAAATTTTGGGTAAAAAACTTCGCCTATGGCTCTGGAATGACGTGAAACCAATCTCTGAATCAGGTGGCAGGGCTTGTACTCTGTTCAATACCTCTTCATAGGATTTAACCTCTTTGAATACGTCATCATAAACAAATGTTTCATGCTCATACACATTTAAATTACAATGCATCAAATATTTTCTTATTAATTGATAGGGGTCATGTTTTCTGTGTTCAATAGCTACCAATTTTACTTCTTCTAGTGGTTCAGCCTCTACTTTAGAATGGCCTAGATTCAGTAATGAAAATTTCCCGACATGTATAGGGAATGTTGGCCATGACTTCTTCTGAGCTGCCTTTAGCTCTAATCCAATGCCACCTTTTACTATCTGGTGGGCTACCTCTCTACACACCAATCTGTCCAGTAGGAATTTAGGGAGTGCATGAGGGGGAATAGAACAACCATAAACCCTAATGTAGGAAAAATTATTGTCAATAAATGAGTCGGCTATTGCTTTAAGATTTTCTGTGACTATATTAGAAATGCGAGGAGGTTCGCATCTAAAAAATATTTTATGCATCGGAATTATAACAAAATGAAAAATTTCATAAAATGTGTCCTTAGCATTTTCTTCCCAAAGGGAAGAATGATATTCATGAATGAGTTCTGGACAAGTTATGTTCCAACTCCAATTCATTAAGGGAAAAGGATTCACATAGCAGATTGCATCCATAATGTATGTTGACATGTAAAAGGCCACTGATTGTCCCTTTGATTTTGCAACTTTGTAGTTTGAGATTTCTTATGTTAGGTTATCCTACAAAATATTACTCCAGCTAAAAGCATACCCTTCTGAAGCTTCTTCCAAAAAGGGCACCCAATCTGCATGAAAATGGCAGGGATCTTTTCTCCCGAAAAGTATACATAGCATAATGGCTACGTAGACCATGTATTCATTCAAGGATACTGTAGCATAAACCCCATGGGTATCGGCTCTAAATTTTGATGGACACCTCCACCATTCTCTAATCATATCAGGATAGGTCTGGTCTACCTCAGTGCATTCTTTCCTTTGAAACTCTGCTAAAAACTCAGCATTAAAAGTATGTTTAGGATTTGCCAAGAGTTTATACATTACTTCTATGTGTTCTGGCCTGAATGAGTCGACGATAACTCCTTGATTGTTTAAGATGCTCCTCATCGGGATATCGACCTCTTCCAGGGCCCAACTGATCATATCATTGTATGCCACGAGCCGAGGGCACACAACGATCTTATGAAGCTCTGATTCAACTATGTCCCTATAGTGATTCTCAAAATCAGGATGAGCATTCTTGATTTCACATTCCAGAAATTCAGAGATTTGAGCCCAAGATTTAATGGAATCTATAGTGTGTGGCATGGTGTTGGAGATGATATCTCCTTCCTGTTGATCTTCACTCTTCTTCGGTTCCATGACTATATATTAAATGGAAAACTTGTCACAAAAAATGAATGAATGAGCTCAGCTAAGTGTTTCTTGCGCTTGATAAAATGAAAACACAGACATTCAAATGCTCTTTTAATTCATTTAAAAGTGACGGGATTGACGCAACTGAAAAGAATTCAAGGCATTTAATGCGGAAGATATTTTACTGAGATATGCATTAGTACCATGTATCACCATTGATTCATTATTTAAAAGGCCGCATTTTAGCGCCTTTGGATTGTTAAAGAAAACTCGGGACATTTTACTCAATCGGAAACCGAAACATGAACGAAACCTTAAAAAATGATTATCATTAATCATGCTTTGGTAAAAGGTTAATTGGTGCTAATCATAGATTAAGACTAAATATTTTGTTTTTTGGGATTTCAGGGATCGTGTTTTCGAGAAGTATGTCATCGATGAATTAAGACTTAAATGTTTTAGCAAAGTGATTGATTGATATTTAGCGTTTCAGGATTTCGAGGATCATTTTGACAAGAAGTATGTTATTGATGAATCCCGATTTCCGAAGTTGCGAAATTGGGACGTGTTTTTTTTTTTTTAAATAGGACTTAAATTCATCTTAATTAACTAACTAATCAGGATTAAGGACAAAACAGAGTTAGTTATGTTTAACATAAATTATAGATCGAGATTTCGCGATTCGGGATTTCGGGGATCATTTTGACAAGAGATATGTTATCACTAAACCTCGAATCCCAAAATTGCGAAATGATTAACTTAAACCTTAACTTTTTGCATTAGAGAATTAATTAATTAGCATTTAAACTAACTCTCTTTATTTCAAGAAATCGGGGATCGGGATTTTGCGATTCAATTTGTATTGAAAAATATGTTTTCAGCAAACCCCGAATCCTGAAAACTCTTTAAAGTTAACCTTAAATCCGTTAGTTTTAAAGCTTATCATGATTAAAATAATTTTATAGAAAATGCGTTGGGATTCTTATAATGAAACTTGTGTTTTATGAAAAGTCGAAACCCGAAAAAGGAAATTTTAGGTCTTAGGGACAAAATTTTAAGAATTGTTTCAACATAGGCTCCAACTGGGGACCTTGCCTCCTTGTGGGACGAGGAGAACATGTAGACTTAGTGCCTTCATTGGGTTAATGGGGTCAAGGGTTTATCCCTACAGAAACTGCTAAGGAAGGGGATACAAAGGAAAAAGGAGATTTCATTTTTACTTATGAAAATCTTTTCAAAGTTCTCATTTGTTGTAAACTCAGTTGCAGTCTCATTCATGATCTTCTCGTTCTCGTTACTGAAATTAAGTTAGCATTAAGATTGTCAAAACAATATTAGGAAACTCAACAGATTTATGACTTTTGGCTTTCATCAAACGAAGAAAAGTTCATATTTTTAATTGGGGAACCCTATCTAGACTTAGGATGCAGATCCGGTTTCGAAAAAATTGGTAACTAGAGTAGAGTGGTATTTAAGTATGAAAACCTTACAGATACCTCAGATATTGCTTCACTGCCAGTGTTAAGGTCCTAACCCGCACATAGGTAGATCAATGTATTCGGATGTAATAAAGGTCAATATTAATAAGACCTTTCAATAAAATAGAATAAGGCGGATGTAAGAAGACCTAATAGAAGCTTCCGCTTCTAGAAGGATCTTCC